>JAMAGZ010000006.1:445015-582692 GCA_023626575.1 Penicillium sp. PF1803
GGGGCGGGGGCCGCCGCCCCAGGGATATGGATCTAGCCTATGTACTTGATCTGTACACCAGATCCTATGATCTGTACACCAGATCCTATGATCTGCATTGCCACGCGAGTGCAATGGCGGACCTGTCCGGCCCAAGCTTCTCAGATACATGACATGTAGTTTGAGGTACATATGCGAATGTGCACCAACAGTGGCTAATATCTGATGTCATTAGGAATTCTGGCCCATCATGATCGCCGGCTTCAAGCTTTGGCCTTTTGTGTCGGTTCTCAATTTCACCGTCGTCCCGGTTGACCAGCGACTGCTCGTGGCCAGTCTTTTTGGTGTGGTATGGGCTGTTTACCTGAGCTTGATGTCTGGGTAAATTGGTGAATCAGGTCACTGGAAGGATTAACTCCCGACCAGGCGAAGGATCGTGAAGGAGGGAAATGTTAGAGAGAGCTTTGTATTTGGCTCCATAGATGGGGTGTTATCTGGACACATGGCATTCTAGATGTGGTAGATAAGTTAGAGTCGCGAGAATTGTGCTTCTGTCTGTTTGGCTATTTGATCCGAAAAGTAGGAGCGCCATTGTGCTATGTAGTCTCAAAGAACAGTATAGTGGCCCTTTCTCTTATCACTGACACAGTCACCAGGGGGGCAGCCTTCATGTTGCATCGGAGGTTGGAGTCTCGCAAGCCTTGAAAAGGAAAATCTCCAGTCCACATCTACTTCTTATGGTGTACGTGGCAGGTAGATTTGAATCATCCAACGCCGCCCCTGGCATACAAAATAAGTATACCAGATCTTCACCCCGGCCCCTCTCACCCCAGGCCCCATTGTATCAGCTTATACAGATGGACCGGACTGTATGGGGGCTGTCAGCATGGGAAATGAAGCTGACGGCTGGAAACCTGTGAGGCAGGATTGTTCATCCATAGCTCAAGGGCCTTGCTCTGGCCAGTTTCAGAATTGTTTGCCCTACAGCACGTTTCAATGGTCAGATTGTGTCTACTGCTTATATCAAACGAACCCTGCATTGCGTGAATAGCTGGCGTGGCCAGTGGGGTAGATAGATAGACAGAGTATTATACACTCAATGATATCAAGGAAATATAGGACCGGTTCGTCAAAATGACGGCTAGTCGGGAGACCCTGTATAAATGATATTGCTTCTCTGTACTTTCTCTTTCTTATACTGGTGATTGTGTCATATCATTTGGGGCACAACAAAGAGTCAACAGCCCCCGCGGCGGCGGGATGCCCCAGAGATCCACGCAAGGGTTCGCATACCCGCATGCATCATCCCGACCGGGTAGACCTTGTCGCTTCTGTTTCAAAGACAGAGGGATGTACACAAACTAAATTTCATATGCACATGGCACCCTTGCCTTTTCTAACCTGTCACTGTCATGTAAGATGCCCACAATTATGTTATGACGGTGACGACTGCTGAACGCGATGGATTCGGCCCCTTGGGGGCGGCAAATCCTCGAATGCCGTATGGTTCGTAGCGTCACAAGGAGCCAGTAATTGGCTTACATCAATGCTTTGGGTTAAGGATGTGCAAATCATTGGCATAAGCGCAGCGAATGATGACATGGTGATGGTCTGACTCAGATGAACGTGGAACAGAACTGTCATGTTTATGCGTCGGGGCACTACTGATACTCGTCATCAAGTACTCCAATACCCTCATGCTTCATATTTTTTTCACAAAGGATCATAAATGATGATGAAGGATGAAAGGATTTCCCCTTCTCTTCGTGAAAGACTTGATTGCAAGCCACGAGGATGTCGCATAGGGCGCTTCTATTACTTTGGGGCTTGTTGGCTGGGGGCCAGGTACGCACTCCTTCCCTTAGCGGATGGAGACTTCATACTTCTGGGGTCTGTTGTATGTCTCGCAATGGCTAGAGCAGATTTTTTAAACGTCTACTGAACCCTTAGGGAGTCAACTGCTCGCAGACTACGTACAGGTAATACAATAGCTATGTTAACCAACAGCCCGTTCGGGGCCGGGGCTGGCCCCAGGGGCCAACTGAAAGTAAATATCGGGCCAAAGGAATATACTGTACAAAATGCATAGGGTGTATGTAAAGTCAAGTTCGAACTCTGTACTAGAGTATGGAGCGAGTAGCTAGTTTATCATGAAGCAACAACTTCGTATATCTCCCGTAGCTCGTAACCTGACTAAATTAACATTCATATTGTCTGTTGTACTCCCCGGGCCAAGAAGGGGGCGTCCATGCACGCCATCTCGTGTGGCGGCTCGTATTAAGCCAGTTATTTTTGTTTTACGATTCCTCAGGAGCTCAGTTCGTGTTAACGGGCGATCGTATTCCCCGGACAAGCAATGGGCGTTGCCGATCTTCGAACGCGAGAATAAGAATAGCCATGCCCCGCGATATACGAGGGGAGAAGGCAAATTCTCGAGTTTAAATTTGGTATATTGATAGAGAAGAAGAATGTGAACAATCTGTGATGAAGAGAAAGATACCATAAAAACTACATAATTAGCCATTAGAACTACGTAGTGACTAGTCTGTAATTCCAGGCTCTTTTCTCCATCAGCTGCTCTAGACTTACACTTACTTGAACCGGTAGTTGGGGCCCGGTCGCAGCGTGAGTTCCTGCAGAGCAGCAGCCCGTGCGACATTGTGACTGGCTGATGGTCATAGTTAGGAATTATACGGGGCCGTACCGATCGTAACGCCTCCAGTGCGGATCCACTAAGAAACCAACTGCTTGTGCTTATTCGGGGGCCTAAGCAGGATCAAGACTCGGTTTGCGAGCAAACCAGGTACAATATCAGTCGGTTTATGTACTGGCCCTCATCATCATTGATCTTCTGGCCCTAAAACATAATCCTTTGCGAGGAATCTCTCTCCTCCATCTTTCCTCTCTTCTTTTCTCCTGCTTGAGACTCGACGGTGATCTGTTCTGCTTTGAGGATCGTCGTGCAACTATCAAACGAAGATATCGCAACTGTCCATGATACAGAGCAAAGAAATTGCCAAACCACCTGAAGCAGATCAGACGAGTCATTGCAGACTCGAAACAAAGAGAACACGCTGCAGATTGGCATCACCAGAAACTACCTGATAGGCCCTTTGGCTCCCCGATATCCGGTACGTTCTTTGTTTATACTTCTTCTAGAACACCACTCCCGTCGAAGAAGAAGAACACACCCATGGCACCAGAAACTAAATCTAGATCATAGACAAAGCAACTTCTTTCGATAATGCCCGGGCATTCAGCCCTCACTGGACCAGAATATTCGAATTCGTCCAAGATGGTGTCCGCTCGAACCTTTCCATTCGTTCGTCCGCGCAGGAACTCTACAGAGCAGAAGAACAAGAAAGGAACCCGACTGCCACCGCGATTGAGACTCGAAGGTAGTCTCTTCCACGCTCAAGTCCAAAAAGATATCAGTCTGAAGGGCCCTCCCCCAAGAGCCGTGCGCGGGAGTATTTCAAAATCAGCAGAGGACAAGGAGAACAAAGGGAACAAAGACAGTGGATCGCAAGAAGTGCCGCTAAAGATGGAAGTTCCATTAGCAGGCCTCTCAATTGAGGCTGCCAAAGAGTATCATGTTGAATGTCCTCCGCCGATTAAGACCACCGGACTGTCTCTCACTCGAACAAACCACCATCAACGCACACGATCCGCCATTACGACCTCCAAGAGAACCTCACTAGAGCGGTGTACACAACCTCGCTCTGTTTCTCCTCAAGGATCACTACGCACAATTATCGTTCTCGATACACCTGGCTCCTCCGAGGACGACGAGTCCGACATTTCGCCGTTATCTGACGACCGCCCATCTGCTGCCTCCCGGTCTGGCGCAACCCTACGTCGTTTCTTCCCCGAACTATCATCTACCAATTTCGCAGTCGTGTCTCCGATGAGTGCTGATGCCAGTGCCGATCAGCAGAACTCGAGACCGATCGAGTTCCCGTCGATCTTCGAGACTGAACTCTACGAGCGGGTCCACATCCTCTATAAGAACTCGGCTGATGCCGTCGAGAGCCCATCGACCGACGTGGATCAAGCCTTGGAGCACAAGACGGGATCGTCTTGGGGATCGGGGTCAGAGGAGGTATTTGACTGTGCCTCGTCCTGTTACAGTCGTCGGAGTTCCATCACCAGTGTTGGGAATGAATGCTTCAACCCGGCTGCAAAGGAACTCGATCGATACTCCATCCTCTCACCCGTTGCAGCTGGTGTCTTCGATGACTCTGCTTCGGCATGCCCGTCGCGGGGCCCGTCACGGGTGAGGTCGTTTGCATCGGGCGTGCCATCTGGGGCCCCCAGCCCAGAGTATGCAGCGAGTTCAATCTATTCGTCAAGCCAGACGCCGCCATCTCGATGCACATCAATTTCCTCCAGAATTTCCCTCAACGATATCAAGAACAAGCCTCTCCCTCTCGAGCCTGTCCAAGAGCCCAGCCCATTGGCGATCCGCCGCAATGACCACACTCAGCGATTGATGACTGAAGCCTCGCGATCAACGGGGTTCCACTCAACCTATCGTCATCATAACTTGAGTCACTCAAGCACAAGCGTACACTGGAAGCAATCTGGGCAAGCCTGCCAGAACTGTGGAGAATGCGCTGAGGGCCGTAATAGCGGCGACCCCGGTCAATCCCGTCGGGGCCGTCGCTCAGAGTGGTCAGAGGCTAGCACTGGGCAGCGTCTGCGCCATATCCCAACGCTAGCACAAGCTGCAGAAGAGTTGGAATTCGCCCTAGCCGACCTTGCCAGAGACCCGCATATGCAGCAACGGACCCTGTTAGTGCTCGACGGACCGCTGCAGATTAGTCGACACAATGGTGATCTAGTCGCAACCAGACCAGCACCACTGCCCCCCTCGACCAAGCCACACTCCCAAGCAAACTCGTCCAAATCATTTAAGAAGAGCAGGAGCTTCCACACAAAGGTCAAATCATTTGACGATGCAATAAGTCCCCGATCGGCCACGCTGAAAGCCCTTCGTTCGACCAAAGAGAGGCCGTCTCTTCCCCTCCCCGACAAGGATTCCAAGAACAAAGACGAGGCCGCCCCCAAAGAGACCAAAAACCCCAAGACCCCCAAACTCAAGGACGAGGCCAAGTTGTCTATCTCTCACTCTACCGACGATTATCTCAAGACGCCCAAGATGAAGAAATCCTTCACCCTGACGATGCCATCCTTCCGGCGCACGCATCACACTCGGGCCCCGACTCTGCAAGAACCCCGTCTGAGCGTCGTACTGAGTTCACGGTCGGAAACTTCCCTGCTCGACCCACACACATCCACCGATGCCCGCCCGGACGGGCCCCCACGACTTTCTTCACACTCGGATCCCAGTTTGGACTTGGACGAGGATCTAGATGCAGGCACGGCCTCCAAGCGTGACGATTTGCTTCTACAACTCCCGCGCCTGCAGACTCAGGATCTCGGCTTCAAGAATCCCTTTGAACCGCTCAGCATCGAGGAAGACCTCCTCGCAATCCAAAGACAGCAGCAGCGGGAGAAACAGCCACAACCACCACAACCCAAGCAAATGCAAGGGGCGGCCCCCTCGTTCTGCGGCCCCGGTCCCACGCAGACAGTGCAACATCAACATCCCCACCCCGCGCAGGCCGTCGCCTCGCCGAGGGGCGATGCAAAAGTGTCGACTCTCCAGCTGCGCATCACACCACCAGAGGATGAGAAAATGCTCGTTGCCAGTGAGCTCGTCGCTAGCGAATGGCTGCGACATACGCAGGCCTTTGTCTCGACGGCGCAGGCGAGTAGTGTCCAGCTTCCTCCCGAACAGATCTTCGAGCTTGCAGCAACGCCGCCCTCTCCATCATCCTCGATGCCTGCCATGTTCATGGGACAACCACACATGCCCGTCGATTTTCCCGTCGAAATGCCGGACCATTTGATCGTTCTGATCATGGGGCGGATCGACTCACTGGATGATCTGTTTAATTTCGTCCTTGTTAACAAGCGTTTTTACCAAATTTTCAAGCGTCGCGAGCTTTTCTTCATCAAGGGCGCACTGTTCCGCATGTCGCCGCCCGCGTGGGAGTTGCGCGAGATGAGTCCGCCATGGAAGAATGAGTGGCAGCTTCTGCTGGAGCCGGATACGCCACTGCCCGAGTATACCCCGGAGTCGTACTTAGATCGGTATGCCTGCGATATTTATACGCTCGCGCAGCTGAAGTCTATGATTTTGGTTCGCTGCTCGCCGTTCTTGCGTCGGGATACCGTGAAGGGCCTGTCCGGTGTGGATATTGTTCGCGCCGAGGAAGTAGACGATGCTTTTTGGCGAATCTGGACGTTCTGTCGCATCTTTGGAAGTGGCAAGGGACGCGAAAATGATTTGGAGGGTCAGATGGATTGGTTGAAGGGTGGACCAAAGGCCCGGGGCTCATTTGGAGCGTCTTCCACTGTGACAGAGCCTTTCGGCATGAACAATGTGTTGTTTGAGCCACCCGAGGGTTTCGCTCGTGGAAACAGCGTCGCTGGCCTTTCTGCGAAGCAGCTGTATGACATGACGGAGATCTGGACATGTCTGGGAGTGTTGTTGCAGCCTTTGCACGGCAAGTGTGTCGAGGCCAGAAACGCCGGTATCTTCCAAGGACTGGATATTCCCGAAGGCGATAACGTTCGCGAAGAGACTGCACTAGGTAAGCAATGGAGCAACATGGTAACCGCTTGTTTGAAGAAATTTTATTAACTCATCGTCAATAGAGGAGTGGACATCTTATGTGCTTACTCTTGGGCTCTCCGCCGTTTTGACTCTCAGCTCGCTCTGCCCCGCCGAAGCCACCACCGCCACCTTCAGCAAGGCCCAATCCAATGGTCTGACCAAATGGGAGCCAACCGAAACCGAGACCAGTCGTTCATTCTTCCTGAAGGAAGCTGTTTCCCGTGTCTATGAAGAGCTAGAGCATTCCCTTGCATCCAGCAGCCCTAAAGAAATCGCCTACCCTCAACCTCAATCTCTCCAGCGCCGTAAGCAATTCCAAGAAGAGTTGCGTACTCGCCGCCTACGCGGTCCCCCCAGCCGCGAAGGTGCACCAGGTACATCTTTCGCCGATGAGCGACCCATGTCAGAGTTCAGCACGATCGTGCATAACCTCAACGGTATAACGCCACGCCACGCGCCGCCCGTCCCGCCCGTTCCAGCCCTATCATTCGACCGACTCTCCTCCTCCACGGCGGCCAATATAGGCCCCCGAACCCCCAGCCGCACTCCACCACGCTCCTTAACTCCAGAATCAAACCTCCCCATCCCCCGCAGCCCACCCCTTCAACCAGTCCTCGCGCCCCCGCCTCTCCGTCCACAAGTCCAAGACCCCGTTGACCGTGCGATCTCTCGCATGGTCAATGAGCTGGGCTTCAACCATGACGATGTCAAGTGGGCGCTTAAGATCACTGATACCGGCGAGGGCATTGACGTTGATGCCGCTGAGCAATTGCTCAAGCAGCAGAAGCGCAAGCATGAGCGAAATCCCTTCGCCCCGCGGGGCAAGGATAGTTTGCTCAGGTCTGTGATGAAGCGTCAAGGCTCGCAAGATTCGGGCTGGCGCTTTGCTTGAGCGGAATATGGTCGGGTCTTTTCTCGGTCTCATCCATGCCCTTCGTCATATTTTTGGGTTTGGTTTTCTTTATACCCGCGTTGAGCGACCTTTCATAGCGAAAATGTCTTTTCATTACTTTTCATGATTGATTTGGGTTGGTGTTGAGTGATTTACGAAGTATATACGCAGTTCTTGATTTTTAATTGTTCATTTTCGTGTTTTGAGCTTTGTTCTGCCGACAAGACTATGACCTACACCCTTTTTGTTATATACCCCCTACCATGTGTACTTACTTGTACAATCATCAAGATTCTTTAGCCTTTTTGAAAATCATTATCTTTGACTTGGATTTTACTCTAACCGTAGCACCAACCGGCGTAGATAACACCAGTCCGACTCAGGATTGATACCCGACGAGAATAATCTTGCGCGAGATGCCAACAAAGCGAGGACGTAATGAAAATAAACGATTAATTCTTCGTCCCTCATAAATCACGAATCATGAGCCATACACCCCGAACAATCTCCAAATCCCGCAAGACTCCGACAAAACGGAAAAAGACCCCCCTCGCCATGCCAATACTGCCATTCTTTAATAATCCCAAGAGCTACAGCACCGACCTGAGCCGGAAAATCCTCCCCAGGTAATAACCGGTCCGGCGATGGAATCTCGATAGAGACTACCTGGGGACTAATCGCGGCGTCATTGAAGTGAGTGAGGTAGAATTTGTGTTCTGCCAGGTGGTGGGCGAGGTCTCGTAAGAGTTGAGTTGAGGCGATACCCGGGTCGATGTGGGAGAGGTTGATGTTAACGAAGAGTTTGGAGGGGGTTCCAGTGGTCATTTTTGTGGGTTTTGGAGGTTTTGGAGCAAGAGGGAGATGAGTACTTTTAATTTTCATGTTTGAAATGTGGAGCTAGAACCTGGTGTAAACTTGTTTGGTGTTTCTTGATGGGTTAAATACTCTAGTTGACTAAAATGGCTTTGTTTCAAATGTGATTGCGATTTTGTTATGAAAGCTTCTTTCATGATGTTTTAGACTATCATGGGCATTTCCTTCTTCGAATTGGGATAAAAACGCCTGGTAGAAATTCTAGTAATCGACTCAGAAGCACTCAGCTAAAGGAAAACCCAATGTGACGCTACTATATTCTGGAGGGCTCTTAAGAAATGATATGGAATTGAGAGCTCTATAGGCAAAAGCTCGCTGGACGATCTAATGTAATAGCCTCCTTTTTATCTATTCAACAAAGACCTACTATAAACAAAGGACATATAGATTTAAATTTGCATTTAATGCCTTTGACTGTATGTTTACACAAAGTGCATGGTTCACTATTAGTTACTGTCTAAATCGGCATATAGTGATCATCTAGTGACAGCCACTTCAAACTACATCCATCCAATCTCAGGTAAAAAGGCCATCACACGAGCGAAGCGTATGCCCATATTTCGGAACTAAGTACCCGAGTTTTGTTTGTAATTGTTCCTCCTTAACAATATTACATTTCTTTCTCTTCCAGCTCTAATTTACTTCTTTCCAACTAAAGTAATGACTCGGAAATGGCCTGATTTGGAGTCGCAAAGGAGAGCCGCATAGTCACGTGACACGGCCTTCATCCGTAGATCGGAGAACAATCAAAAGTTGATAAATACAACCTACGACATAAAGCAACTTGTGGACACGATGGCTCAAACACCAGCCAGGAGGTATTTTTATGTAAGGACGGAAATTGCCCCCCAATTTCTACAGCAGACAGCGCTGAATCATATTGTCAAGGTTGCCGTCACCTTCACTGCCGACCAATTCGGTGGTATCTATCGAGAAGGCAAACAATATCACCCACCTGACTACGAAGAAGTCTTGAAGAGAGCAAAAGTATTTTCAAATAACCTATCTTCTATTCATAACTCGAATTGGTTTTAATGGATAAAGTCCCAGGAATATGATTGTGAAAAGATCCTGTTGACTACAATGTCACGTAGCGGTGCTGAGAAAAACCTCGAGCTCGTGAGAAAGTTTCCCGAGATGTGCAAAATGGCGCTCGGGGTACATCCATACCATGCAGGTGAAATATATGATGGGAAGTCTCCTGATGATGTCTCAAACTCATATCTCCAATGGCTTCAGGAGACGGGAGAAGCACTCCTAACGGAGAAAAATGCCCCGCTCGCACATTCGGAGAAATTGGCCTCGATTACGTCTATCTTGATCACGCAAATAAAAGCACCGCGCATTCTAAGATCAATTGGAATTGGCCATAAAGCTCCAACTCCCCCTTTTCTTGCATGTGCGCGAGTCCACTGAAGACTTCATCTCCATAATCAAACCTTACCTCTCACAACTGCCCCGGCGTGGCGTGGCGTGGCGTGGTTCACTCTTTCGCTGGCTCTAGGGATGAAATGCTCAAATTGGTAGAGCTAGGCCTTGATATCAGTGTGAATGGCATATCGCTCCGTACAAAGGAGCAACGGGACATGGTCAAGCACATTCCCTTAGAAAGATTACAGCTTGAAACTGACGCTCCGTGGTGTGAGATCTTGAGCACTGATCCGAGTATTGAGCCTTACTTGGCAGCAGCAAGACCATTACCACCCAGTCGAAAGCCTAACAAATTTATACTTGGGCAAATGGTCAAAACTCGGAATGAGAGCTGCACTATCGAACGGGTTGGTCTTGTGGTGGCGGGTCTGAAAGAGACTACCGTCGATCAAATTGCGGACGCAGCATGGAATAACAGTTGCCGCATGTTTTGGTAATTTCCCAGGGTCTTATCTATAGAGTTAGTAATAAATATGGTTTTGTTGTGAGCAACCTAGGTAGACAATCTCGGGAAGTGCAAGTGATAAAGCAGAACAAACAGTTACATTCTTGGGATAAGTTCCATCACGAAAAGCAATACCAAACGAAGAAAATCTAGCTAAGTATTCAATAGAATTGGTTTGTTTTAAGCATGATGATTGCTTGATCACGACCGGACATGTGTCCAAATTTCACGACCAAAGGGACCTCTTCCCCGACTCCAGTTGTTCCTGGGCCAGCTGCCGCAATCCTAGTCTGATGATATCAAGAGCCAGCGTATGTCTCAGTCTTGAAGTTTCTTCGGTAAATTGGGAGGCATCCTGTCATTTGAAGTTAGCGCATAAGTTCAGATAGTTTCTACTGGGTTGATCTTACATTCGGATTTTCACCACCGTCAATGACTGCTTCTCCGATCTTATGAAAGTAGAATTCAAGATCTTCATACTCCGCATTCACGGGCTCGGTATCAGCGAGATCTGGAAATTTGATCTATAAGGTAAGAGACAGGATTAGCACGCGCTATTAATAAGATAATCCGGTCTTGTGGTACCTTTGTCTTTCGTGGTCTATGGCCAATACCACTGACATTGTGGTCGTTGCCGCAAGATAATCAAGGAAAGGATTCTCAGGGAAATCCAGCGTTCTAGCAAGCGTGTTCGTAAAGTTCTTAAGAGCAAAGTCAACTCGTGACTTCTTTTCACCTGCCTCCTGTGAATCGGATCTTTGAAGCTGAGGCATATCATTAAAGGAACCAAATCCCATGGCTGCATCTTGCTCCTTCAAAGCTCTCAAGACAGCCTCGGACTTAAGGCGACGTTGCCTGAATCGCTCCAGTACCTCCCTCATATTGTTGTTCGGGATTGGAGTGACAGGCGAGAACTTCTGATCCGACATGATGAAAACAGAATGATTTATTTGACTCTTTTGCGATGTGGAGGAGGCTCAAACTCATCGAAACTAGACTCATCGGCGGAAAGAGGTGAGGGCTACTTATACTGCAGGCACGTCCCAGAACAAAGAATCACACTAGACGTTCCTGAGGAACACCAGGGCCAAAACTCGACCATAGAAACGAGATACAGAAGCCGCCCGAGTCGACTTCAAAGAACACTCACAAATTATTTTGGGCACGTTTTGAAAGCTGCACAACGCGGAGTTGTCCGGTGATCACAGCCGTAGCAGACCTAAATGCGTCGAGAATTAACTTAATGGACTAGCAAGTACAATCGGGACCAGGGGTAAAAAATACCAGTCAATCCAAATTTATTTTCAGAACATAGGAAAATCTTCGGTACTGTAATGAATTAAAGAAGATGAAGTGTGGACTGGCAGGGAATGTCAAGATGTCAGGTGGGCGAGCGAAGTGCCACCCGAGATCCGATGACTGCGTGTCAAAGAAACCGACTCATCGGTAAAGCATTAATAGCATTTCTCTGGTTTCGATATTCTTGTTCCATGGTCTAACTAAATTCTTTGCTCAAAATAGTGATATTGATTGGCCCTTAGCGGGCCTCATATTCTGAAGTCCCAGAACAATGGACCGAATAGCCTTGACATGGCCGTTTAATTTCGGCTTAGGGCCAGATATCTGCAGTCTATCATTCCTAGATCGGTGCCTGTGTTTAGATTATAATCAGGGCTGATCCAGTCTTTGAGATTGTCAAAGCAATCCTTCCTCTAACTTTTTTGTCATTTCTTCACTTATTCCGGGATAAGGTCCGTGCATCGATCGCCTTTGTCGAGGCCAGGCTTCGGAAGTTCAAAGACCAAATCAGGTGGCCAGTTCAACAAAGGCGCAGAAGCCGTTTAGCACGCCAGCGCAAACGAGTAAATAATATATTTTGAAGATAAAGCAGCATTTTGTGCTCGGAACAGGCACAAACAGTGATTAATGAATGACATGGATTTTAAAAATGGCCAACCAATAGTTAATCCCAGGCCAGAGATGACGGCACATTTGTCACTTTTGAAAACCCATCGTCGGAGCGGGACCTCTTACGCCTCGCCATTCGAAGTTATATTGGATTAGATTGATTTCAGGTGCCTTGGACCATATTTCCTCTTGTGTGGCTGAGATTTCGTATTGAATGTGGGCACCTCAGCAGAGGCCAGTCTTGTTACTCACACCCGAAGGCCGCAAACAGTTAACTGCATTCTTGGATATACATTTGTCCCAAATGATCGAATGTTTTAAATACAAATAAAACAGATAAATTGAGTTACACAATTTTCCAATCCCCTGCTAATCATGATTAACCAGACTTATTAGTCCTCGACTCAGCGTTGGTGCATCATCTTCACCCGTGTCACTGGACCCTTATAGGTCTTCCGGGCAAAAAGCACGTAATAACCCATCGAAATCATAATAACTCCCCCAAATATGGCAACACTCCAATTCATGGTAGTGGGATTCACCTCCTTGGTCAGGGGAAAGAAGCTAAAGAGCCATATCACTGCTAAGACCATGATAGAAATGGTATCGCAAATAGGCGTAAACTTGCCCATGCTCCACCGTGCTGGGGGCAGAGGTTGATTGCGCCAGCGTCGAATACGAACGCAGGTGATTGAAATAATGTATGATGAGAGCAATGCAGCTGTACCAAGTGACATGATAGCGTTGAAAGCCACGGATGATCCGATGTTGATCAACGAAAGGAGAGATACGATGACGAGGCTGACGCAGAGCGCATTTAGTGGGACAGTAAATGTCGGGTTGACCTAAGCGCGCATTAGTTTGAATAACCGATTGTCAGGATATCCATTGATATGACAAACCTGTGAGAAGAAATCGGAAAATGGAAGACCCTTGTCTCTGGCAAAGGAGTAAATTTGACGGGAGGTTGTCGCAACGTTACTAATCGCTGCACAGAATTGCATGATCATGATGACTACCGTCATACCTGTCGTGGCAGGGACTGATCCGGTAGCATTGAGAAAGACTTGGATGAACGGGAAGCCCGTCGTGGATGATAGAACGTTATCAATATTTCCCACGCAAAATGCGAGCGTAACTATCATGACGAAGCCAGTGGAGCCGTTCAATATCAAGGTCCAGACCATACCCATAGGGAGTACTCGGGATGCATCTCGAATTTCCTCGGCTGCATTTCGGGATTAGCATTTTAATTGCTTGAGATCAGCAGAAAACTTACCCATATGAACTGCCGAGTCAGGGCCTATTCAGAAGACGCTGTTAGCTTTGGCCAAAGTAGAACTTATCCATGGGGGACATACCAATCAAAGCATAGATAGGCCCAGTCAATCCCACCAGACATGCAAGACCGTTGTTACCCCATCCGCCTCGATCTTCAATGGAACCAAATACTTCAGAGGCAGGGACCTTTGGGGACAGCACCCAAAGTGGGATCAAGATACCAAAGAAGCCGAAGCAGTGTACAATCAAAATAATTCCCTCGATCAAAGGAAGCTTCTGTGCTAGGAAGGTATTAAATAGCAAGGCAACCAGGGCCACCGCAATGACGAGCAGTGTGACATGCCATGGCTCATAGACATATGTCTCAGGATAGTTGATGGCAACCACACCCACAATCATATTAGCGACAGTGTAGCAACATCCTGCAATACCGGTATGCCAACCAAGCACACAGATCCAACCAGTGATGTAGCTCAATATGGCCTGAGATCCTGGGGGCGCAAACTCTGACACCCAATGATACTGACCACCAGATGTGGGGGCCCTGCAAGGATCAAGGGAAAGGATTAGCTCTTGCATATTGCATGGTATTTTCAGGAACTCGAATTCAACATACATGGAAGCCATCTCAGCCATAGATAAAATCACAAAGCTGAACCCTGCCAGGGCTCCTAAGTAGGTGTAGATCATACCTCCTTTGCCGCCATTAGTCAAACCATAGGATGAACCGCTAAAGGTACGAGTCAGAACGCAATCATGTTTATTCGGTCAATCAGCCTTTACTCACAAGAGGACAGCTTCCCATGTGCACATAAGCACTGCAGTAAAGCCAAGGACAGACAGGAACCGGAAGTTTCGCTGTAGCGGCGTTAGTTCTGCTTGTGACTTCAGCTGAATCGGAGGGACTGGCGTACGTTCAGCTCTTGATCTCGACCAACGCGCCACATATCTTCTTTGTCTTGTGCTGTGCCCTCCTTCTGGGAGGGGACCTCCTCGTGTTTGGACCTTTCGGTCAACATGATTCCATTCCCATGTCCCATCGTGATTGATTATCAATTCAATCCCAATATGATGAGAGCAGATATCAGAACTGAGAAATTAGAATAGTAACAAGAGAAATATAGAAATCAATCACAAACGATCAGGGAGGAAGAAAGGGGGGTGAGAATAGGATCTCCAGAATAGTGCACACGAAGCAACAATGTAACCGTGATTTCGGTTAGGAAATCCTGCAGGTTCTAAGGGGAATGGCGGGGCTAGGTGGTTTTTCTTACCCTTGTCAATTTTTTTCAGAGAAACAGGGTGGTATTACTCTAGGTTTTACGTATGTTGTGAACCCCGGTCTTTGAGCAGAATTGTGGTTAGCGGGACCAGAGTAGAATGCATTAGACCAGCATTAGTAGCTGCGCCAGTCGTGGGAAATGGATACATCTATCGCCCCCGGCTTGGGAAGCTTGTTCAGACTGGGACTATTAATGTCACTTTAAAATGTCTCAGTGGCTTGATCCAATGAAACCGGACCGGCTAAGTTCTGATGATACGATTTATCTCAAGGTTGCCGCGTCCCAGGAAAAGATCCTGGGCCGAGAAGGATCGCAATCCTTGTCTTCTTTCTGAATTAAATCATCCGATTTGTGAATTTAATTCTTCCGTGCGAATTCAACCGACCTGTATGAGCTTTCGCAATAATCCTAAACAATGTCAAGAGGAAAAATTCACCTCCGATGCGACCTGATAGGGGTAGTTGGGGGCCATCGGGCTGCGATCGGGAGGCCGATCTACGTCGCTGTTCCAGTATCCTCCGGTCCGTCCCTGAAGTTGCCCATGGTATGGCTACGTGAATTTCCCACGACTATAATCATGATTGATCTTGAAGGTCTGTCTTTCTAGTCCCGTCACATCTCTACTATCTCGGTCCACCCACACCATGGAGTCCGCCGCCCCATATGCGATCTCTGCGACGGACCGAAGCGGTCTGATCGTGATCGTCGAGATGCTTTTTATGTCTTGGATGATCATGGTGAGTTTGATTCGACTGTATATGCGCCTCGCAATCAACGGACCGGTGCAGGTTGATGATTTAGTGGTGTTTGGTGGGAGTGTAAGTATATCTACTTTAATCTTCCGGGTAGCAACACCAATGAACTAACAAGAAGTGACTATTCTGACAAATTTATTTTTACCATTAGATCATGGCCATCGCCCATGTGGGAACAGTTATGAATGCGATTTCCCATGGCCTGGGCCGATCGCAAGACGACAGCTCGTCGGGGGACTTGAAACTTGCTGGAGAGGTAAGTCACCTATTGGCATATTTTGGTCCAAATGCGAGCAAACCATGAGTAGGGGGATTAATTGACTTATCCTAAGTCAGGGTGTCTACGCAGCAAATCTCCTCTTTCTGGCTGGCCACGGCGCCGCCAAAATCTCTATAAGCTTGCTACTCAAGCGGCTGGGCCGCCAAAAGGAATACCTGCTGTCTGCCAAAATTCTCGTGGGCATGGTGACAGCATGGAGTGTTGCTTCTATTCTGGCAGTGGCACTCAGTTGCTTCCCTCAATATCAATTGAGCATGGCGCAACATTGCAGTAATATCGTGGGTTATGCCTTTTACTTAACTAAGCTCCGCAGGACCTAGCTAACAAGAGCAATCAGGGTATTGCCTGGAAGACGATCACTGCGTTCGATGTGATAACAGATGTTCTCACCTTTGGCCTGAGTATTTTCCTAGTCTGGGGTATTCAGATGCGGTGGAAGGAGAAAGCGACGGTGATTTTTGCATTTGGGACAAGGACTCCGTGGGTTTCCACTTACGCAGAATAATATCCTCTCAGCTAACAATATCTTTTACGAATCACAGGGTAATCATTCTGATTATACTACGACAAACCTATCTCGATCGTTCCCTCTTCCATTCCGATCCATCTTTGCATCTCTCAGACGCAATGATCGCCACCGCCGTCCTCCTCCATTACAGCATCATGGTTTCGACCGTGCCGTGTCTGAAGCCTTTCGTTATTGCATTTAATACAGGATGGGGACAGGGCGTCACAAATAGTAACGGCGAGCATCCGTATTTCACGCCTACTGGCAAGAGTGTATCAACTACTCAATCCCGAGCCTTTACAAGCAGCAAACGAGACGAAGACGAGGCCGATTTGGCTGCAACCCGCCTGTCACACGATAGCCAGAACTCGCGACAACTAATAATTCACCAAACACAAGAGTGGGTTGTGGAAGAGGAGTATGAGATGCATCCGGTTGTTAATAGGATTTGAATCAACAGATACTTATTCAAGTTGGAATCTACCTAAATTGTATACCTCTTAATCCAGTTGCTGAGGCTCTCTGATCATTGGAACTGCCCCGTCAGAGGTGACGCCTATATCATCGCGATCTTTAAACCCGAATTTCCTATACAGGGGAGCCGCATCTTCGTGAGCATCCAGATATGCCGCTACCCCATTCTGGTCTGCAAGGTCACAACCCCACTGTATCAAAATTGACGCGGCACCCTGGCGACGATAATCCGGGTGCGTTACCAACATATCCAGATCTAGATATGGGAAATGTCAGTTATAGATGTCCTCTAAGGTTCTGAAATGCGATCCGTACAATAATGTTTTCGATCCCCGAGCAACTTCTTCCGCTCTTCAGATAAGCCCGTGAACAAGCGCTCGCACGTTTCATGGTCAGATTCCTTATGCCAGGGCGGAAACCGCTCGCCACTTTCAGAGGGGTCCAAGTCCCATTTTGCGTATGCGACCACAAAGTTGGGCGTGGTGGGATCGACAACTTTAAATAATTTTCGAAGCGGGTTGTAAAGAAGGTCGCGGCGGTTGGCTTCATCCCACCAGGCTCGGACACCAGGCGTATCAGGGAACATACGCAGGTTCACAGGGATGCTAAAGGCCGTGTACCAAAGCTGAGAAAGAGCTGGCACATCGTTGAGTGTGATAGGCTGGATAACGAGGGACGCCATGATTAATTCTGCTTCAATGTAGGCTAAGTCGTGCGAGTGCTGGAAATTATTCGATTTAGCTCAAGTTTTCTCATTCTGAGTTCATTACTTCATTATCTATTTCGGAGATTAAACTGATTAGGATCTCCCGGTGCGCTCGGGCCGGAAGATTCGCGGCACTGTGAACTGCTTGACTAGTAGAAAGAAAACAGGCCACGTAACATGTTAATTAAATAAAATAGGTTGATTGGAAACTGTGGGTCCCAGAACCAGACGCAACTACAAAGTACTAGTTACATAACTTACCTAGCACACGCATCCGCTTACATTATGCGTGAGATAGGGGGTCTTGTTACGGATATTATTGTAAGTTGAGAGGCGATCTTACTGTATTCAGAATAGTTCCTAGTCGCCTTTAGACACGGCCACGTTGCCGAATAATTGTGATATGAGAGAGCAAGCTATTATTAAATCGACCAATCATGCGGAGTGGAAGCGCAGCCTGGCAAGGAGCGATTGTTTCAGTAACGAGGGAATAGACCCGGGGATTGCGAGGGTTGTATATGGAAATGCACGGACCTATGCTTATGGTGGAGGTGTCTTCAGATGACCAATCTCTTCCTACCATACACTAATTTTGCGCAATTTTCCTACAAACAAACAGTCTTTGAATGTTGGGTCAAGGTGTCACCACCGGCCATCTTTTTTGCTTGCGTTGAGTATTAGCTGAACCCTCCAGGCGTGTCTGTTTTTGTTGCCATTTGGCAACAGTGCGGCCCTTGTGTATTTTATGCATTGAGTAATTCGTGCATTAAGAAATTCGTGCAATGATCAATGATCGCTTATCCAAAGCGCATGACGCAGATATGGTGAAGATATGGTGAAGATATGGTGAAGATGCACGTCAAACACAAAAGGAAGGCACAAAATGCGTATTGTATATAAACATCTTCATGGCGTGACTTAAGGTTCTAGGTGATACACGGTGGTTTAAGTCGGTAACTGCATGACGGACTTGGCAAAAGTGGGGAAAATCAGACAGAAATTAAGGCCTCAGGGGGTGCCAGCAGCGTTACTCATAAATAATGCAGTCTAAGACCAGTACTTTACGCAGCTGTCTCATTGGCCAAGTGTATACCCACCGAACTTAGCCAAATATGGACTAGTAGTATATAGAGCTGCAGGCTGAGCGGGTCCACCCGATGTTACCTTGACTGCTCAGTGCTCACACTTTGGGAATTTGTAAACACTCTCGACTAACCTAACTAAACTCCATCTACGGAGTACAGTAGCAGTGTTTACGAGAGCAAATCAGAAGAGCTAGCTATTGGTACATTGTGAGCTCCATATAACGTAATTCCCGGTCGAGTCGGTCACCCGGTCACCCTGGCCACCCTAAAACACATAGTTAAATGCGATTTTTCAAATCATGATATAACAACCATAGATTATTTTTACTTGGATATTAGAATATGGGCTTTACTTAGCATGTAAAATAATATACTTTAGCTTAAGGCAATTTAGATGAGTATTTCGATGCTTTACCATAAAATACACGGTAATTTTGACATGGGGGACGTAAATATATATATCTCAATCAATACTAAGATTAATTCTCCTACACTTTGCCAGTAGATTCTAAATATAATTTATATTATATCTTTCTAATATCCTATCATAAATAGATATGGTTGTTGAGATATGAAATGGTAATTTATCGCATTTACTATGTGTTTTGGGGTGGCCAGGGTGACCGGGTGACCGACTCGACCGGGAATTACGTTATACTCAGGACAATGTCTTTGTGGGCCATGACGCTTTCACAAAGAAACAACAGCCCCCGTGAGATTAATACACAGTAAGACGGGGTCAATAGAGCTACAAGTAGAAGAGTACGATGAATGCTGAGAACGTCATTCTGTTTTTGAAAAGAAAAGCATTTATAAGTCAAAAAAACCTGACCCTTGCTTGCCACAGATACAGAAACCTCGACTCTCAACAGTTTGACCGGCTAAACCCAACAGACTCGCGTGTTGACAATTTATGGCTATCATCCGAAAAGTAGCCAATTCCCATCAAATACTCCACGCTTTTTTCCAGAGCCATCACAATCTCCTTCTCTTTGAAAAGGGAGCCTTGAGATGCAGTACCCAAGGAGTTTGTTTGCAGCCATTCAAACACAGGGGCAAAGGGATGGTTGAAGTCTGCATCGTCGATATCAGTTCGCAAGAGCCTCATCCACTCCACATGCTTGACCTTCCTGACCTTGATCTTCAACTTGTCTTCAAGGATGTTGCAGAGTGTCAAGACATTGGCCCCATCGAAACATTTAATGGTCTGCGTAACATAGCGGTCCGGTTGTAAGAGGACATCAGAGACGAGGTTGGACACTTGGTCCACGCCAGCAACATTGATATGACCGAGAAGATCCTTGCTGACTGCTCGAAGACGAGAAATGCTGAAAGCAAATCTCCACAGGAAATCTTCTTGGTGGGCAATGCCCTCTTGGCGTGTTCCGACGATGAAACCTGGGATGATGGTTCGTGCCTTCGGGGTGTTCCCTTTCTGCTTGTCCAAATGCTTGTTGTACTCTCCCAAGAGTAACTGAGACATGAATTTGGTTTGATCGTACCCCGGCGCGCTCGAGAGCTTTTTGGCAATCTCAGAGAGCGATTCTTGCTCACTTGGCATGTAACCACCGGAAATGTAGATCAGTGGACAAGGGAACTCCATATCTGAGAGACCAGACAGTATATCGATGGTGCTGTGAACATTCACCGGCTCCAGCTCTTCATAGCTCTCCATCCAATTGACTCTGGCTCCGTTGTGAATGATTCCATCGACTGGTTTGTAGCCGTGTCTTCCCCAAAGCCGATTCCTGTGGTAGCTGTCCAAGCCAAGTTGCGGTTTACCCAGGTCGCCCAACCAAACTTCAATGCGGCTGGAAAACGATGGGTCCCACCATTGCCCTAGCTTTGCTTGGTGCTCTACCTTTTCTCTTGCCTGCTCTTTGCTTTTCGCTCGCACCAGACCGATGATATGCTCGATTTCCGGGTTGTGCAGAAGAGATCGCAGGATTTGACTGCCCAGGAAGCCAGTTATTGAAGTAAGAAAGACCGTCTTTTTCCGTGAATGAGCAAAGGGGAGTTTTGGCTTGAGCTTGGTGAGATCATCAATCAAATTTCGTGCTCGAGTTTCGTCAATGTGTTCCATTTTCTCCAAGACAAGGTCTGCAACATCACACACAGTCAATGCTTGCTGCCGCAAATCTCCAATTTTTAATTTCTTGTCGTACTTTTTCCTTAACAAAGTTGTCAAAGAGGCCAGTTGTATTGATGACAGGCCAACGGTCTCCAGGGGGAAATCCTTTCCACGAAATGAGGTTGCGTAGACTTCGTCTCTGATTGCAATTAGGTCGGCGATCATGCAACTGATCTCAATTGCTACCGGCTTCGTAGCTGGAATCACCGGGAATCCTGTTGCAACAGTCCCTCCCCTGCGAAATGGCTGAAGGCTCATCTGACTCATTTGTGATAGATCGCTTTGAAGTCGCCGTCGATCCAGTTTTTTCGATGTCGTTAGGGGCAATTTTTCCACGGGGATAAAAACACCGGGGATCATGTATGACGGCAAAGTTTCAGAAAGACGGTCGTGCATTTCATCTGCAAGCCGGGATTTGTATTTGTCTGTCGTCTCGACAAAAGCCACCAATTCCACATCGCTTCCTCCAGCTTCAAAGAGCACTATGGCTGAGCGACGTGCGCTAGCAGTTAAGTTGATTGCATGCTCGACCTCGCCCAGGTCTACGCGTAAACCTCGTATCTTGATGAAACCGCTCTTTCGGCCCAGAAAGATAATATCTCCGTCCGCGGTAAGCTTTGCCAGGTCACCCGTTCGATAAATCCGAGATCCTTCTGAAAGGGGAACCAGTGATCCCCACTTCAAGGACGACGGATGAAGAAACACGCTGGCCGAAAGTTTTGGGTCTTTCAAATAGCCGAGGGCTAGAAACGGGCTCTGAATGAGCAGTTCCCCTTCTGCTCCAACAGGTCGCAGTCTTTGAATGTTGGAGGAATCTGAGATCCAACAGGAGACGTTGCCGATGCCTCTTCCAATATTCTTCGGGTTGTCGCCCGGTTTCATAGCAAGCTTCATAGTGTCCCAGACACCAGCCTCCGTGGTGCCATAAAGGTTGTTGAATTTAACTTTGTCACCCCAGATTCTTAGCACATCTTCAGAAGGGGCCTCACCTCCTACTAAAAGCTTTTCCAAGTCAGGCAAATTCTCCGGCCGTAGAGGTTTCACGAGTCCAGCTGTCAGCCATGCATCCGTCACTCTGAGCAATCGCATTGTCGACTCCAGATCACTTGTTCGTTCTTCCTCGGAAGGCACACATACACATCCTCCAGCAACGAGTGGGGACCACAGCTCAAGGATACTGGCATCAAATGATATGGATGAGAACTGCATGAATCTACTCGAGCGATCAATTCCCAACGCCTCGATGCACTCAAGCAAGCTGGGTGATACCGCCTTGTGTTGCTGCACAACCCCCTTTGGAGTACCGGTGCTTCCAGATGTGAAGATGATATACGCCGGATCCCGGTTGTTCATGTTTCGGTCTTTGGTCCAATCATGCGGAATGTGCAGGTCTCCATTTTCAGGCAAGACAATGGTTTCTGCACTGATATCGCCAAGTATTTCCCTTAGGGTGTCGTTTGTCATCAGGTATCGAATATCGGCTCGTTTGATAATCTGCAGGATGCGAGCAGGTGGGTAGGATGGGTCCATAGGAACGTATGCAGCCCCAGCGCGAAGGATCCCGAGCAGGATAGTAATTGTCCAAACGGATTTCTCCAGGCAAACCCCAACCGCTTCACCTGGCTTAACACCTCTCTTCATCAGTACCTGTGCAACTGCGGCTGATTTTTGGCCCAGTTCAAGATATGTCATATCCTTTTCTGTCGATGAAAGTGCAATTTTGTTCGGATGCTCCGTGTAATGTGTGTTGATGAGAACATGGAGGCACTCCTGGGTCTTGGCTTTTATGAATTCTTTTTTGAAATTGAAAGAGCACATCCTCTCAATGTCGAGATCGGTGACGGAATCGATCTCAAGAGACGCGCTCAAAGATTTGTGTGAAACTCTTCAGTACCCTGCAGGGGCTGAATGCTGGTTGCTCCAAGGCATCGCTCCAAACGCTGACCGTTGATTCCCCTCCAGTTGCTGAAACAGTCAAAAGCAATTCCACCTTTAGGCTTTCTAAGATCTTGATTATCTGCTGTCGGGACCCATGGGTTTGAACTTCATCATCCCGTAGCATCAGAACACCGGTCTTGTGATTCACTTGAGCTGAGTCACTATCATGTTCTCTCCCGACCTCTTGGGACACCAATCGTTGAATAGTAGCCACCGAGGATTCCGGTTCGATGGTTATCGATAGGCCCTGGGCTTGTAAGCCCTTTGGGACGTCCACCCAATCTGGATTTGTACTGGTTGCTTTTCTGAGGTACATGCATCCGGGTATCTCCTGCGCGTAATAATCACGAAGAAGTAGTAACCAAGTAGCAAGAAGATTGACATCCCAGGTAACCGAGTTTTCTGGGATATTGAGAACCGCGCTCGCAAATGAGGGCATGATTCGCGGACGCTTCGGATGATCGATTGCCATGATTTATGATTCCAAGTTGTGGGATTGAATTCAAGAGTTTGTTGAGTAAGTTTAAGTCCTTTAAGCCCTTTTGAGAGCGTTCTATTTCAAAGATTTATACCCTTCGGCCGCTTGGCAAATTAATATGGATCGCGGGGTCGGCC
Source organism: Penicillium sp. PF1803 (assembly GCA_023626575.1). Taxonomy (NCBI): domain Eukaryota; kingdom Fungi; phylum Ascomycota; class Eurotiomycetes; order Eurotiales; family Aspergillaceae; genus Penicillium; species Penicillium sp. PF1803. The sequence goes on from JAMAGZ010000006.1 coordinate 468,285, forward strand.
CATTTGCTTCTTCTATCACGACATTCTCAATGCTCGCCTTTTATTGCCACTAAGTGTCGCATTGACGATCTTGTGATCTTCCGCTGTCAAGGGGTCTCATTCCTAGATATGCAGATAACCTTATTTAGTCGACTTGATATGAACGGCGATTCAAATTAGGTTCTACAAGAGCTCTGGTTGGATGGTGAGCGCTATCGGGGAAGCAGGACTTACTAGCCAATCGTAGGGCGTCGTTTATCCCCGATGGTGTGTAACACAAAAAGCATTCCTCGGTGGCTATTTACTTCCAGAGACATTTTACTGGTTATTTTCTTTCTATTCAATCCAGAACCCTTGGTAATGCTAGAAGGGCATACTATTCTTCGGAGGGGTCAGAAACCTTAGATTAATAATCCAAGATCTTAGCGTTGTAAGTCTTTTTAGCTGACCCTTTTGAAATGAAGATGAAATACACTAATACTATTAGTCTATGTATAGAAAGAAACATAGTTTACTACGTCTACTTCTGTATACTTTTAGAAAAAGAATCAAATTAAACTAAGTACTATAAATTATAATTATACGACTAGGTAGAATGTACTAATTTTAAATAAAGAAAGAAGTGTAGAAAGACGTACAGTACTATAGAGAATGTAAGGATTCAATAAAAGTCGAGTAGTGGATTGCGTAAAAGGTGTATAAAATGAATAACTAATACGTTATTTTCTGACCCCTACGAGCCTACCATAGCTGAGAGGGGTCAGAGAAACTGGGAAAAATGGGTTGATATCCCTCTGAGGTTTAGTGTGACCCCGCTGAGCTGCCACCCGGTGCTAGAATGATGGTTGGGCATTAGTGTGGAGAATTGTGAGTGTGAGGTGACACAAATGAACTGTGGATGCATTATGTTTCAATTTCAGCCTTACTTAGTCCATGCCAAGATCAACTAAGTCCTGCACCTAAGCCTTGAAATCTTCGGTCCATTTACCCGGTGATCCATGATTTGTTCCTTCGCTAAAGATCTCCTCCCCATTGATGTAGATTCTGTAACGCATTCATGCCTTTCCCTTCGCTAATGATTACATACTTGCCAACGCGAGAGTATCGGCATTGACGATTTTATAATGAACTAGAAGGGTTAGGACATAAGGTAGGTCAAGCTGAATATGAAGCTCTCACTGATTGTTGACCCGATATGCGCAAATGTTGGTTTGTTTATGTGGCTTATGTCTGCTGTAAGTGTATTATAGCTAGAATCATAAGGTTTGATGTAGAATGCAACAAGTCTATCGGTAGCGGCTCACGAAAAACTTAATTACTCCATAGTCCCTCAAACATTCCAACTTTAGCCTGTCTCATGAGGTATCTAGAATTTTAGTGAATTTCATCGCTATTGAACCAATCGATTTTTCTAGAGATATCGCACGGTTTCACCATTTAGAGTATTCACATTCACTCGCCCAGATACGGTTAAATTTGTGTAAGGAGCATGCTAATCCAGGCCTATCCACATATTTTCCAGAGATGCACGAAGATTCGTGATGAATTGCGATATTTTTCCTGCTTAATCATATCAATCAACCCATCAAGCACTTATAAATCGAGCAGGAAAGCCAAGTGAGAGAAGAACCATTGAGCTCATCACAATCAATACTTCTGAACAAGCTTTATGCAATTTCGATCGACACCATGACGAAAATGAAACTCTTGTTAGATCACTCCCCCGAGGCTTCAATTCCTTTGAATGGCATTCCAAGGGAGCTGATAGAAGCAATGATTCATGAGGACATGGACGCGGACTTACCCCCGAGTCAGAATTTCGGGACATTCTCTACAACAAAACTCGATCCGGCCATATTCAGGCTTGTCCTTCAAAGCGGTCTTCGGAATCAAGCATGTGTAGAGGAGTACCCATCTATAGCCAGGTATGTTCATATCACCTCACATACATCACTTCAAAGAGAACAATTTCTCATACATGTCTTTCCTCAGGTTCCAGCAGCGGTGTATCTCCATTCTGGCCAACATGTGGAATGCACCCTCAGTCGACTCTGTCTTTGGGACTGCCACAACTGGATCGAGCGAGGCGGTACTCCTTGCCGGTCTAGCTTTCAAGCATCGCTGGCAGCTCAGATACCATGATCAGCCCCAGACTCATATGAACGTCATCATTGGTGATAACGCACATATTTGTGTCAAGAAATTCGCCGATTATTTTGATGTCACGGCTAGAACTGTTCCCGCCAATGAAAAATCTGGATTCATTTTCGACGCTGATCGACTCAAGGAGAGACTTGATGAGAATACAAGTATGTTTATATACCCTGAACATTCTCAGGCTCAAAGCTCACGGGCCTAGTTGGTGTTTTCCTTACTCTTGGGAGTACTTACACGGGTCACTATGATCCGATCGAGGGAGTCTCCAAGATTCTCGACGAATTCGAGCTTCAAACAGGCCACAGCATCCCTATTCATGTCGATGCTGCAAGCGAAGGCTTTATAGCTCCCTTCACAACTAGCAATCAGAGCTTTTTGTGGGATTTCCGTCTACACCGAGTGGCTTCCATCAATACCTCAGGACACAAATTTGGCCTGACACCACTAGGTGTCGGTTGGCTGGTTTGGAGAGATAAGTCTAACGTCCCAGAGAATTTGCTACTCGAGTCGTCGTATCTCCGAGGCACACAGACTGCCTTTACACTGAGTTTCTCGAGGTCAGCCATACCCATCACTGCTCAGTACTTCAACTTCTACAGTAAGGGGATGGATGGATACCGAGCACATGTGAACGAATCTTTGATGAAAGCACAAGTTCTCAGTGAACAGCTGGAATTTACTGGCTATTTCTCTTGTCTGAGCGACATACATCGCCAACCTAGTCAGCACAACACTATATGCAAGTCGCAGTCCACGGACTCTAAATCATTCAACATTCCTGGACTTCCAATCGTCGTATTCAGATTACCTGCTGATGTCAAAAAGAAACATCCGGGGCTGACGCTCTCTGATATCAGTGATGTCTTGCATACTGTGAAGATTTCGATCCCAAGTAAGTATCCCTCCCAAACTGGCAAACTCGATGCTAAGAAACTACCCAGGCTTTACGGTTTCAGGCTGGGGACTCAACGGAGAAGACATTGAAGTCATGAGAATTGTGGTGCGTGAGGATTTGACAACGGAGGTGATGGCGAAAATACTCCAACGCCTCATCGATGTTGTCAAAAAGTTGACGGGCAAAAAATTGGATTAACTCAAAATACACCCGACATGTCATCAGGTTTACGAGCTGTTACCAAAATTGAATGAACGAGACTAGTAAGAGACAGATTTGGACGATATGGATATGTTGGAGCTTTGCCCTAGGCATCTCCGAAAAATAGATGTTGCACTGTATGTGCTTGAAGTCCGTCCTAGTGGAAGGTAGTCTGTACAATCAACTCTACTGAGCCAGTTCCCTTGGATTTACCGTCATACGTACGCTTTGAATTACCTAGAGGCCCTCTCCGCCTGTAGATAAGTCTGGGTCCCTACGTCGGTTCTTAATTCCAGCGAGTTCAAAACATAGACACAACATATCAGTAATTGGAAACTTTTCATTCATCAACACCTAATCAAGGAAAGGATACTTGATGAAATAATAATTGTTGTACAAGTTTTGAAACAGCCACCGAACACAAACATCTCTCTATGTCCAAAACGAGCCCGGAAAAAAAAGGAGAAAGGACCAAAAAAATGAAACGGATAAGGGAAAACACCTCATCACCCAAGATACGCTCAGCTATAAATGCTTCGTCAATCCCTCTTTGAAGGGATTGATAATGTATATTTCGAATGCGGATAGGGCTCACAAAAAAGCAAAGAATCGTCAAGTCGTATCGGCATGGTTTTGCATCTTAATGCTTGGATCACACAATCAAGCGCCATTCTGATCGTCCTCGTCATCTGATTTGTAGTTGCCGTCGTCGCTATCAGAGATCCAACCGTCAGCCTCGAGAGATCGGCCGCGAATGCCAAAGCTCATGATGAAGCCGATAAAGGATACAGCGCCAAAGACTCCAAAGGCAATGGCTTCGCCCTTGGGTTGAATCTTGGATGTTAAAGAGAAGAGGCCACCAGACAAGAAAGGCCCCACGGCACGTCCGGCTGCAGAGAGGGTCTGCGCTAGACCATTGAGAGCACCCAGAACGGCATGGTTTGGAGCCGAATTAGTGACCTGAATGGTATTAGTTTGAGTTTATAATGGAATGAAGAGGGATTGAGGGTCTGTGGGACAAGGGAACTTACCAACAATAAGGCGCTAGTCAGACCACCCACAGAGGCAACAGTCTTGATCAGCAATACGAAGCACAACTCCACCGCCATGAGGGCCGACTTGCGAGTCAGGCCCTCTCCGTCCTGGCTCTTATAACCCACGAACGGCATCAGAAGGAACGACACCACAAAACCAAACAGACCAGCACGGTAGGACCATCGGTTGCCCATCTTGTCGCGCAAACGATTGAAGATGCAAATTTGGAAAATAATCGTCACAACGCCAGCAAAACCTTGCGACAGGCCAATCTCCGAGGGGGTAAGATGCCGCCCAACGGGTGGTTTAGCCTGTGTGAAGATCGGGAATAGCGAATTGAAGGAAACATTGCAGAAAGCGAAAATCAGATAAGTCAGGAGAAGGAGAATTGTATCTCTCGTGAACATCTCATCCCAAGTCAGCTCCTCCGCCGCGTGACCTTGCTGGCTTGACACTTCCGACGCCGAGTCCAGGTCGCTGTCATGATCTTCGCTATGCGCAGTGTTGCGGCGAAGAGGAGGATATGGCGTTCCGTGCGGAAGTCGAAGATAGGTCGGGTGTCTCGAAAAGCCAGTAAATTGCCACAGCCATGTAAACAGGTTGCGAACCTTCTTCTCGAATTTTGGCAGTGTGTCAGCGTCCTCCAAGCTTTCCTCCAGGAAAATAGCAGTTAGAATAAAGTCGACAAGAAGGATGGCGGAGGCAACGAGATTGGGCGCGAGGTATGGATAGCTGCTTTTATTTCCAGTCAATGGATTGCGCTCAAAGATAAGCAGTCCTCCCAAAAGCGGACCTGTGATACCTCCAATTCCATATAGGACGGGGAGATAGGTGAAGGCCTGCGACTGATTGCTCCGGTCCGTGATCTCACCCAGACAGGTGGAAACCAGCCCTTGATTGCCATTGACCACACCCATCAATGCCTGCACCAATATGGCCTGCCATAGGGTCTTGCAGAACCCAAATGCGACGAAGCACATCGCGGTCAGAAATGTACCGAGCAGGATCACCGGCTTGCGTCCGATCCGATCCGACAGCCAACCCCAATAGTAATTGGTCGCGAACTGTGCCAAAGCAAATGCAGACGCTATAGTCCCCACATATACGCCAACTTGGCTCGATTCCACCTCTGGAAATGTCGATGCCATATCAGGCAAATAGGGACTGATCGAATTGAGGGCGGTTTGCTCCGCCAAGGCGATCATAGCGAGGACAGCCATCTGCTTCTTCGGCAGTGGTGAGTTTGAACCAGGCTGGTCATTATAGTCGTTCGGATCGTGCGAGCCATCGCATGAAGACTCCGACTGGCCGGAATTAGGTCGCCCACGCGACTTGGGCGGCGGGGTATCAAATGTTTGGTAGTGTTGCGTAGAGGAGCGGCGATGAATCTGCGTCGATTCTGAGGTTGTCATTTCTGCAGGATACCAGAACAATCGAGGGTAGGCGAGGAGGTATAACCTTCAACCCTGCAGGTGGGTGAGGCTGGTCGCCTGGCCGGTCGTAGCCGCGGACTGAGGTCGTGTGCGAGCTCACGCACTCGGTCTTGAGATGAAGGTACGGGTGGGAAGTATCCGAGACAATATTGAGGTAGTCAGCTGGGGTTCTTGGAGCAGTCTAGGGGACAGTGATAGAGAACAATGTGCTTGTTTGAATGCTTTGAGATGGACGAAGCTGCGAAACTGCCCGAATCTGGGTTGGAGAGATGATGTAAGCGGTGGAATGAAGGTGCTGAGTCATCGCAGTCTGGCCGCGTGGAAATCGGACCTTTTTGCCGGTTTCTGGTTGCGGGTAAAGTTTATTATTTAGCATATTTCCGCCTGAGATCGGATCAACTCTAAATATTAGGCATTGTAGATCCGACCAGTTACAGAGTACCGATCTTGTAAAGCAACACTTATGCATTGCCTACAGTGAATTCCTCGGGTAGAAATATTGTATTAAACCAGAAGGCGCATGCCAGAGGGGCAGTATCAGCCGCGGGCCTCGACGTCTTAGGTTGTGCAACTGGTCCACCCAATCAGCTCTTCGGTTTTGCTTCCATCTGCACATCATAAACAAATGCAGGTACCCCACTGCCACTTGGGACCTGCTGCATGCGAGACAATTGTTTGAGGCAGATAAAAAGATTGTAATTCTGAATGTTCGCTAGGCCTGATTTTCATCTGAGATGAAAGCTGGCATAGATACTGGAATAATATACTCCGTACGTACAAATATTTCCTACACTGTACACCCCAGACACTTTACTTCTACTGCCTAGTGCCAAATTTCCTTTAAAAAATTAAAGCCAACACCTTCATAACCTCCATTTGACTCAAATTGAGTGGAAGCGTGTGTGTTGAGGGCGATGAGGTCTGGTCACACGGCCATTGAGAATTGTCCTTAGGGTCATAGGTCCAAAAGTTGCGTTACTGTACATCAACCAGTACCAAGTGGTCGAGCAGTAACTGGACCAAAAATCCATCTTCCTTGGTCTAGTGGTCATGATTTCCGCTTGTCATTAACACCGATAAGCGCGGGAGACCGGGGTTCGATTCCCCGAGGGAGAGTAATTTTTGCACCAGACATTGTCTGGTATCGGAGTAGACACTTGTTTTTGTTGAGAGGAATTAGCCCTGGAAAAAAAATATAGATGTTTGTGCCTCTCATGAGAGAGAAAGCCATGGGCTGTCTGTAAGTCAAACAATCTTTCATTCACTCAATGGTGCAGAATCACTATACACATTGTCCTCAACAGAACAGATGAAATGGGGTAGGAGAAATCTATAGCACAATTTAATCTATGTGCTTCTTAAGGTCCATTAATATTGCACTAGTGACAAGGTATCCAAAAGAGTTACTCAAATCGTTTACCATGTCACCACTGTGAAAGAGTTTTTTTTTTGTGAAAGATCTTCACTATGCAGACTAGTCCTAGCTAAGTATAGCTGACCCACTCCCATCCTCATGAACCAATCGGAGAGCCAGCACAGAGCCCCATCCTCGACTCGCCGTCGTGGAGCGCACTTTTCGAGGTCTCTTCAACAACGGCCTGCTGGCCCAATGGCAAGGCGCTTGACTACGAATCAAGAGATTGCAGGTTCGACCCCTGCGTAGGTCATATACTTTTGCTCATCGTTCACACGATGATAGCTTTTTGCTGATCATGTCCTGGCATGGTGGGGTCAACCCTTTTTAAGCATTGATCATACATACCATGTGCATCAGATCAGGATAGGACAAGACACATAGAGATGGAGAGAAATTGGACGAGGGAAAAGTATATGGACGAAAATACACATTCAAAGGAGAATAAAGAACAGTAATGCGGAAGTAGAAAGGCTGATATCAAAAGCAATCGAGAAGTCTGATATCACTTCATCAGGAGGTTGACAGCCCAAGGGACACTCAGTCCTCGCAAATCACCATAGTGCTGCCCAACACCCAAGAATACGATAGGAATACCGGTGGCGTGGACCATGCTAACCAGTGTTCCCACCATGTCACCAACAGTATCACACTTGCTGATAATAAATCCATCCAAGTTCCGGCCAGTGCCAAAGGCTTGGTTGAAATTGCGGGCTTGCATGACACTGTCGGTTCCCACCAAGGCCTCGCCAACCATGAAGATCTTGTCCGGCTGAGCGAACTTGGCAAACTTCTCGAGCGAAGACATGAGGCGCTGATCGTTGTGGCGGCGGCCAGCGGTATCGATCAAGACAACGTCGAACTTGTTGGCAGCACCGTACGCAACAGCGTCCTTGGCAACGTTGGCGGCATCCTTTCCATAGCCCTTTTCGTATAGCTCGACCTCACCGACGTTCTCACGTGCGCTGAGCTCCTTCAAGTTGCGGGCGTGAACACGCAGTTGTTCAACAGCGCCGGAACGGAAGGTATCACAGGCGGCAATCAGAACGCGGTAGTTGTTCTGCAGAAGGAAGAAACAGATCTTGCTAAGATTTGTTGACTTGCCAACACCATTGACACCGACAATGGACATGACATAGGGGCGCGGGGCTTGCTGCTTGGTGGTTGGTGCGGTGACGGCGTTGATCTCGCGCAGCAGGTCCAGAGAAGAGGTAGGGGTCAGGATCTTGCGCAAAGATGCCTCCATGGCAATGCGAAGAGCAGCATCGACACTCTGGAAATTGGCAGTTTTCTTTCCAACAAGCTCACGCTCAACACCCTCGCAAAGCCGAACAGCCGCTTCACGAGCAACGTTCTTCTTCAGAAGGTGGTCCTCCATTGCCTTCAAGGGCTTCTCGAGGTCGGCCTCTGTCAAGACCTTGCCGCCAACAATGTTGCGGAAGAAGCCGCCAATTGCGTTGAAACCAGAGCCCACCACGCCGGAAGACGCAGCTCCCTTGCTCTTCTCAGCGTCGGCATTATCAAGAATGTTGTGAACTTCGTCACCCAAATCCTTAAGGACAAATTGACCTTTGCCAGTCCTGTGGCCCATGTCTTCCTGGGAAACAGCTTCCACAACTGGGGCAGCGGCATTGGTCTCCTCTGCCGGGGCAGAATAATCCAAAATCTCCCCATCGTCCTCATCCGCAAACCCATCCGCATCCCATTTGCGCATTTTCTTCGCAGAGCTCTTGGGCGTGGATTTTCCCTTACGAGAATGCTCATCGCCGGACGAGGCATTGGCGCTTGCATTGGCAGCCTTGCGTGCACGGCGAGAGACTCGACCAGCAGGCCCAGTCTTTCCGGTGAGGAGGTGGCCCGTAACGGGAGTCGAAGATCGAGAAATATCAGGAGTTGCTGGCGGGGTGGCCTCATCAGAGGTCGCCCCGGCTAGCGCAGCTTGATGCTGCGCTTTGAGTTTGTCAGTTCAAAATGTTCCCGATTCCGATGAGTCAAATCAAGCACATACCCTTCATGAGGCCAGGGACCGGCGGCGGCGGTGGACCTCCATTGTCTGATGAGACAAGCGGATCTTTCTTTTCCCCAGTCTCTGCAGCATAGACCTCTGCGACGCTGCCAGTATTGTCCTCCAGTTCCCGCACTTGCTGCTCAAAGTATGCGTCGAATTTGTAGGCGGTGATTCTGGCGCGGTTCCCTTTCAGCTGGTCTTTGTAGACATCGATAAAGATCGTCGAGATATTTTCGAGAAGTTTGTCGATCCATCCGAGGTGCAGAAGCGATTGATAGACGGCCTAGAGTATGCAGAGTAAGTCTTGCGATCTGCGCAAACCGGAGGGTCTCAACACATGCGACATGCGACGACGACGAAACTTACCACAAAGATCAGATTGAACTCCTTAACTCTCTTCCACTTCAGGGTATATTTCTCCTTCTTGAAGACCGGCAAAGCACCATTCGCCAAAGTGCTCTGCGGCACAACCTTTTCCTCGATAAAGACGTCGTTGATCAGACTGTTAATAACGTGTGACCCCACTGGTGCATATGACTTTGACCACAGCACCACACCAGAGGTGGTCAAAATCTCAAAAGCTTCCAACATTTTGATATAAACTCGGAGGAAGTATTAAAGAAATTAGGAAAAGGGGGAATCCTGGGCTTGAGAAGAGGTGGGGGGGCGTAGGACCAAGACCGACCTGGTGGGAAAGTTCGCGCGGTGGCGGATCGGGCAAAGAACGTTCGAGCTCGGAGGCAGAGCGGAGCGGAAGTTCAGCCACGTATAAACACCTCGACTTTACCCAACTCCAACCGTCTCCACGCCTTCCACCAACTCCCCCTCCCCTTCTTACCTCCGCCCTTCAACGCAAGCACGCACCGCTCATTTCCATTCAGTGCTTTCTCTTCCTTTCTCCCCTGTTGATTCAGGACCATCATGTATCGGGGCTCTTTCGCACCACCGCCCGCGCAGTCGCCGCCTCTGCATCACCCTGTCCCGCAGCATGTCTCGACCGTCCCGATGATGCGCTCACCACCCCCTCCCTCCTCTCAACAGACACCGAATGCCGGGTATGGTGGTGGAGGTAACCCATACCAGCCATCTCCCGCACAGGGAGGCAGTGGCAGCTATGCCCCCGGATTTGGTGGGTTCATAAACGACCCTACGGCGCAGATGGGTTTCCAGGTTGGACAGACTGCGATGAAGGCTGGTCAGGAATACATGGAGCAAAACGTATGTCCCTCTGTGGTGGATGGACCAATCACTTCCTCGTTACTGACTTGGAGCTACAGTTCAACCGCTACGTCTCGATTCCCGCACTGAAGCACTACTTCAATGTCTCCAACTCGTACGTCTTGAGGAAACTCGCTCTCGTCCTCTTCCCATGGCGACACAAGCCTTGGTCTCGTCAGCAGGCTAGAATGGTCGGCAATCCCACGGGGCCGAACGGTCAGATCGTTCAGCAGCAATATTCGTCCATGTTCCTGCCCCCGCGGGATGACCTCAATTCTCCTGACATGTACATTCCCGTCATGGCTCTCGTCACATACATTCTGTTATCGGTATTGCTGGCTGGCTTCCGGGGTAACTTCCACCCAGAGCTTCTCGGATCAATTACTACGACGGCCATTGCAGTGATCATCTTCGAGATTCTGTGCTTGAAGATGGCCATGTACATCCTGAGCATCAACAATGATTCCCAGCTCCTGGATCTGGTCGCCTATTCCGGCTACAAGTTTGTGGGCATCATCGCCACTCTGGTTGCCTCTGAAGTTTTGACCCCAGGACGAGGAACAGGTGGCTGGGTCGGTTGGACTGTCTTTGTGTACACCTTCCTGGCCAATGCCTTCTTCTTGGTGAGTTGAGAACTCCCTCCGCATATACGGACTTCTTTGTCTCCTTTACTAACAGGTGAAACAGCTCCGCTCCTTGAAGTACGTCTTGCTCCCTGACTCGACTGATTCGACTATGCGCAACGGTGCTATGCACACCGTGGCTCGTTCCCAGCGCAACCGTCGTACTCAGTTCCTGTTCGTGTACGCATACCTGATCCAGTTCGTCTTCATGTGGGTACTCAGCCGGGAGGGTCCGTCCACACTGGCTGCGAGCGCCAGCTCATGATGCAATGTACGAGGGATGTGGAAGCACCAGTTTGCATGAGGGGGTTATAGAACGGGATGACGAGGGGCATGGCATGTACGGAGTACGGACAAGGAAGTAATTCAGCGTCCGCATCGCTTTGGGGCCTTGGTTTCTGGGAGACTGGGGCCCTGATCAATCACGATATAGCACGACCTACTGTAATCAAAAATATTTACCATTCAAAAGATTCTACGCGAAAGATATCTACAGGTGGACTACAGGGTAAAAAGAACAAGTGGTCATCAAGTAAGAATCTTGCGTTGGTATGACTATATAATCGTGATGCGTCATTGACGACTGGAAGCTGAAGAGTCCCTATCAAAAGTTAGAAACGAATCCCAACAGGTGATTCAAGCAAGATGTGCATTGTATATTGGTGGTCCTCAGAGATCTTGGTGATAAAGGTAATATCATAGCCGTAGCTCAATTACTATCTAGGCGTGATAAAAGTTTTAATCATCGGGCCGGGGGGAAGGGGAAAGTAGTGCCAGACATGGCACGACATCGGTGAGAGAAAAAAGTAAACGGTGGATACTAACCTCGTGAACAGGTCGGGCCAGGCAACATGGCCATGCCGTCCGAGGTCGAGTCGAGTTCCACCTCCAGATTGGCAAAATCTAAAATCCATCTTCAAGCAGTCAGCAATGAGGTCCGCTTGATGTCATGAAAACATAATAGTGTTGTGTGACAAGAATATCAGAATATGTAAGAAATTGAATATCATACAGCAGTGCTGTAACGAGAGCTCCGGCGAGAGCCTCACAGACACCGGGTCAATCGCAAATTACCGCATCATTTGAGCAGACAGGAGACGACAAGCCAAAAGCAGGAACGTACCATAAAAGCACCCTGTACATAGGGTAAAAATTAGTGTCGAAGCTGTGTCGTAAGTTGAAAGCGAAGATTATCGTCGAGAAGAGAGTCAATCTAACAAAAGAGCACCCATTTTGCTCGTGTCGAGACAGAAAGACAACAACAAAAGCCTTTGCAGAAAAAAAAACGCAAGAAAAGCATCCCGACGGAATAATGTTCCACCGTGGATGATCCGGATGCTGACATAAGACAGCCCTAGACCCGCCACGAGTGGCCCGCTAAGCGAGAATTGTGTGGGCACATCCGAAATTCGCAGAGTCAACTTGGACAATCCGACACTTTCGACAACAACCCCCCGACACATCCAAACCCGGTCGACCGTGAGTGCCGCTGCTGCAACAATCCAACTGAACAAGAAGAGAACAAGCGCTGAGACTTTTTTTTTTGTGTCCTCCAGAAATTCGCGATGGCCGATATCGACGTTAAGCTCGCTTCCTGGAAGCTGGTCGAGGTTGGCCGCCTCGTCCTGATCCGCAGCGGCCCCTACGCTGGCAAGCTCGCCGCCGTCGTCGAGATTGTTGACCACCGCCGTGTACGTTGAAAGAATCCACAAAAACCCAGCCGTTCGTTCGATTTCGCACCACCCGCTCCCGAGATGAGATATCCGACATACATGGAGAATTCGCCGAAGGAGCACCCCCTGCGAACGAGCGATCATCAAATATGTGTGTGGAAGATGTGTATTGACGTGCGATTTCTGTCATAGGTCCTGGTCGATGGTCCCTCCAGTGAGGAGCAGAAGATCGTGCCCCGTCACGTTCTGCCTCTCGCTCACGCCACTCTCACCCACTTCGTTATTCCCCAACTTCCCCGTGCTGCCGGTACCGGCCCCGTCAAGAAGTTGTGGGCTAAGAACGAGATCGATGGCAAGTGGGCCAAGTCTGGCTTCGCCCAGAAGACCGACCGCGCTGAGCGCCGCAAGAACCTGACCGACTTTGAGCGCTTCAAGGTTCTGCGCCTCCGCAAGCAGGTACGTTGAAAAACGACACGGATTTGGAGAATGGAATATGGGGAGATGTGCAGATTCATGCGAATCGATTTTATTTGATTTGAACATGGCAACTCTCCACCCTGGTCTCCGGAGCCCCAGTCTTTCTTTTGATATCCAGTTTGGACCCATATCTAACCAATCTCCCATTAGGCCCGCTACGAGGTCCAGAAGTCCTACGCCAAGGTCAAGGCTGCCGCTGCCAAGTCATAAATGATTACGAGGGTTTGGTGCATAGGATGAAGGAGGTGTCCTGGGACGGGTTTCCAATAGCTGGCCATTTCCACCAGCAAAATCGCTGTATGCATTAATCGATCTACAGCAAAAATGATTCAACTACCTTGATATCCCGGCAAGGGCTTGTGTCATAGTTCTGCTCTGCGTCTAGGCCCTAACCGGTCGTCCTCTTTTTGATAGATCTGGGAAACTCTTCTTTCCGTGAAGGAAAGAGAGCAAAATGAATTTATGTAAAAGTGGCCAGAGATGCGCTGATTTTCATCTGTAAAAAACAAACAAAAAATTGTATATCTGAACTATTCAATATTCGTAGATCCTAGATAATTCTAATTTCAATCCATTCAAAAAGTCTAACTATGATGTACATGAGGCTTGAGAGTCTCTCAGTCATGACGGTGAGGGCAACAGTGTGGGAGTCCGGGGTGGGCAAGTAACCGCCTCGCTAACGATTTTCGGCCGCCAGCCTGCCGCACAGCTACGTGAACCTTCAACCTCACGACCAACAAAATCCACCCCGCTCCCACCACAGCTTCATCACTAAGCTTCAGGTGCGTTGAACAGTCCGATCCCCCGTCAAAATGAATTTCCAACCTCCAATCCCTTCATTTTCCGAGCTTTGTGTGGTTCGTGGGGGGGCTTGTTGAACCTCTGCCCGCTTGACGCCCGCCCTCCCACTATCCCACCTTGACCCGACCCTCTCTTCTCGAATTGCGCAACCTTCAACCCTCTTGACGCTGGACTGACCTGTTGACCTCTATCATTTCGCCACTCAATAGATCCCCCTTACACATTCACAATGGCCGACCCCCGCGTTGAAGAGCTTCCCGATGAGGAGGTCCCCAAGACCGTCGAATCCGACTCTGAGTCCGAGGCTGGCGATGAGACCGTCATCCCCGGCGGTGCTGCTGTCACCATCCACTCTCGCAACGAGAAGAAGGCCCGCAAGGCCATTGCCAAGCTCGGCCTAAAGCACGTCCCTGGCATCACCCGTGTCACTCTCCGCCGCCCCAAGAACGTATGAAGACACCTATCCACCTCAACACTTACCACGGCTTGTCGCAACTGTCGAGGCGATGCTAGCTATGGACGAACATCATCGCGAACCAATGTGGCAGTTCAACATGCTTTTCAGAGATGCTAATTTGTTTTCCTTTGGGTTCTCCAGGTCCTCTTCGTCGTTAACCAGCCCGATGTCTACCGCTCCCCCTCCAGCAACACCTGGATGTATGTGGCCTTCCTCCGCCAAATTCATGCGATCTCGAAACCATCATACTGACCCTTTCATTTAGCATCTTCGGTGAGGCCAAGATTGAGGACCTGAACGCTCAGGCCCAGGCTTCCGCCGCCCAGCAGCTCGCTGCCGCCGAGGCTGCCGGTGAGCACGCCGGTCACGATCACGATCACGACCACGACCACGGCAAGGGCAAGGCCATCGAGCTTGAGCCCAAGAAGGAGGAGGAAGAGGAGGACGATGGTGAGGAGGTTGATGAGGCTGGTCTCGAGGCTAAGGACATCGAGTTGGTCATGGCTCAGGCCAGTGTTTCCCGCAAGAAGGCTGTCAAGGCCCTGCGGGAGAATGACAATGATATTGTCAACTCCATCATGGCCCTCAGCATATAATGACCTCCATTTTTCGGTCAATGCGGTTCTTTGAGTGGCTTGGGTTTTCGCAGTCCAATGGGTTAAATCCATCGTGGATTGCGTTTTAGTGTACACAATGTAACCCAAAAAAGAATCGAACCAACAACTCGATATGTTCAGTCATGATAAAACTGCAAACCCTTGGCATTTCTCAATTTGTAAATCTCAACCGAATTTATTTCAGTTTGAATCATTTGTTGTTCTTGTATAGTCTTGTATATTTGTCCCAAGTCTTACCCTCTCTTCCCGATGGTCGGATCCCGGGTCGTCACGTGCCATCCGCATCCAAACCTTTCCGAGTCAAACTCGCCTGTCCGGCACCTCCCTGCAAATCGAATCCTCCCCCCTCCTCTCTCCACCTCCACCACCCTACTCCTCCTTCCGTCACAATGGCAGCTGTAGGTCTCACCGAGTCCGTTTCCATGCGCATCATGGACCGGCCCCCGACATTGAATCAACCCGAGAAGCACAACGGCTAACCAAAACCTCCCCTTACCCGGAACAGCGCAGCGCCGCACTCAAGCTCGACTGGGCCAAGGTTTCGACCTCCCTCGGCCTCCGCGGCCAGACTGCCGCCTCTCTGCAGTCCTTCAAGAAGCGCAACGATGATGCCCGCCGCAAGGTCCAGGTCCTGTCCGAGCAGCCCCAGACCATCGACTTCGCCCACTACCGCGGTATCCTCAAGAACCAGGCTGTCATCGACGAGATCGAGAACCACTTCAAGACCTTCAAGCCCGCTTCCTACGACGTCAGCCGCCAGCTGAAGGCCATCGACGCTTTCGAGGCCCAGGCCGTCCAGAACGCCGAGCAGACCAAGGGCAAGATCGATGCTGAGCTTGTCAACCTCCAGAAGACCCTGGAGAACATCGAGACTGCCCGTCCCTTCGAGGACCTCACCGTGGTATGTATTTGTGTGGGGATTAGATGCTACTGGAACGGTCGCTTATTACGTTTCCTTTTTTTTTCTGTTTCTAGGACGAGGTTGCCTCTGCCCAGCCCGAGATCGACGAGAAGACCGCCTCCCTCGTGTCCAAGGGCAAGTGGATGCCGCCCGGCTACAAGGTACGTTTAACATTCTATCAATTCTACGGTTGGCATGTCACCAATGCTCATGCTTTTTCTTCTTCGTGCAGGAGCGCTTCGGCGATCTCTCCGCCGTTTAAACGGTGGGAACTTTTCCCTCCAATTCCCCTTGTTATCCCCCGTTTCATTGCACCGCAAGATGTATTTTTTCAATGTCAAGCACATGGCGTTTTCGCCAGGGTACGGTTAGAAACCTCCCATCGTTGGTGTGGTGGGGCGGATGGGATGTGTATAGAAACAAATTCAAATCCAGATGGTTTCTGCGTTTTCCTTTGTCGAGAATACTTTTCCTACAGCTCAAACAGTTTCTTCGCATCTAGTTGAGCGTATCGTAGACTCAAGTGTAGGATTGTTGCATTCAAAGTATAACCTGGTGGATGTGGCTTGGAGTGGAAATTGGTTGGTCCAGAAGGTGTGGGTGCCTGTACAAGATATATATTGGACCCGGGAGTTAAACCAGCATCCTCAACAATTGTATATCTCCATTCGTAGGAAGATTTAAAGACTTGGATTTGGCCTATTAACAGAATCTTTCTATTCTTAGGGTCTAGGACTTTGTAGCTGGTGACTTGAGTACCTCGATTCTTGGCAGCCTTATACTTGCGTAGTCCTATTGTAGGATTGGACCCCTCTCTAGTATCACGAAGCACCGCGATTTGGAGATGACAAGCTGGAATGCCATTCATATGAATGACCCCAGGCTTAGTGACATCGCTCAGTGGCAAGATATCATAGCCCTGCCTTCCTCGTAAAACCTTCCAATACATCCCCAGCTGACGGCGCCACCTCACGATGTCATAGCCCGATAGCGTGAGGCTATGCCAAGACGTGTCATTTCACATCTATTCATGTCTATCCACTTCCCCCCTCCGCCCTCCTCCCCCCTCCTCCCCTCTTATTAGTGACGCCTTGTGCGTCGATTTCTTTTATTTTCTTCATATGCGCGACCGGACGCTCCAATGGCCCCGTCATGACCGTTTTGCTCCCCGGATACCGTGGACAATAATGCCACTGAGATGAATATCGTCAAGTTCCGTTCCCCGCCCCTATTACAAGACACATTCCTTTGCATAGCGGCTCGATTGCGGGGAAGATTTGAATATTTGCCAGATCTGTTTTTTCCTAGCTGGATCTGGAATTGAAAAAAGCCACCTACTTTAAGGAGGTAATTCTGTCCAACAACGAACCCTTACTGCCTCGCTTTCAAACAAACTCGCAAATGGGTCATTCCGACCCGCTGGCCGTCCACCCGACCACCTCACGCCTGGAAGCTCTCCCCGTCGAAATCCTCCAATTAATCTTCCTCCACAGTTTGGAGATCAATCTACCTCGGGCATCGCCCCGTCTTGCTCGCAAACTGTCCAACCCCGTGCTATACACATGGCTTATCCGGCTGGTCTTTAGTAGCACGAATCCCGGCTCGCGGGAGGGATTCTTCACTCCTGACTTTCTACCGCCGCCGTTGGATTTCTGGGCACTGGAGTGGGAGGAGAGGCAGCGATTGCAGAGTTCTATTCTGGCGTGTCGGTGGTGTACGTTGCCATTGATGAGGCGGTGCCAGCGGGAATACGTGGACCATGCTATCCGGCGCAAATGTGCGGAATTGGTCTTTTCAGAGGACGATCGAGTGATACTGGATTCTTTGGATGGCCGATTCGATGCTCTGGGGGACTGTGATAAAGCCGTGGATGGACGACGTGGAAAGGGGGATCTCATTCTTCCGGCGCAATTACCGGATGCAGAGCGAGACCGGCCTTCGGTATCGCGCAGTTTCGACCGCAAGGTGGCTATTTGGTTTCATTTCGGCGCTGTGCAGATCCGGGAACCAAATGAGGTTTATTACGAGAATGATCTCTTTCGATTACCTTGTTCGGTTGTCATTGGACCCGGTCGAATACCGGATAAAGTGCTTCAGGAGCCGTGGTCGGATGCGCAATTCGAGTTCTTGGAGTTACTCTCTGGAGATTTTTATCTGGATGAGGATGAGCATTCGGCAGAGAGGTCTATCGAGATTACAACGCGGTTGATTCGGAAGCGTAGAATCGAGCCGTTTCGCCGGTTATTAAGGATGTCGTTTCGTGCGGCGAATTGTCGTGTTCCGGCGTGTTGGCCGTTGAAGCCTTCTCATTATCATTTGATACGACGGTATGGAGGGGGTGGACCTGGGGATCCTTTTGCCAATTTTATTTTGAATGAACGGTGGGATGTCATTCCTGCATCTGCGAAGGAGGATCTGCTGCGGTTGATTGAGCCAGCAGAACGTACGGCTTGAGGAGTTCGAAACTGCTAATGAGGCCTCGGCCACTTTTGCATTGGCCAGGTACACAAGGAACCTGGCATACTTGTAACTCTACGCTTCTTATACGACTGCTCCTGTACAGCTCCTTACCTACTCACGACTCGACAACTACACACAATGTACATAGTGTTACGAAAGAACCAAAAGAGAAAACCTCTCAATATCCAAAGCAATCCTCATATTAACGCGCCTGGGTATGTAGCATAGACATGTAAAAAGCTGAAAAGAAAAGCAAAAGACCATCAGGCCATGTCCCAGAAAAGAAAAAAAAACGCAACCCAAATAAATCATGGCACCGTCATAGTCAAAGCAACAGCTCGACAGGGCTGACCCAATTCCTCATCCCGATTGTGACATGGTACGGTGGCCCTATCGCGTCGACGAGACATTGTAGTTCTAGTCCCGTCAGACTGCTGATCTGGTTCGACGACGCCGGCGCCCGGAGCATCCCTGGCAGGTCAGGCAGGAGATGATCACGTCGAAGATGGTGATGATGCCGTCCAGGATGGCACGGAGGATGGAGCCGATGGCGTTGACGATGCCCATCAGGCAACGTCCGATAGCGTGGAAGACGCCGGTGATCTACAAGAGGGGGAGATGTTAGTATTATGGGGTCATATCAGTGGAGGATGGGTAGTGTCACATACGCAGGAGACGACGGCACCCATTTTGAGCAGGTTATCACGTCGAAGAGTTGTTGTTTGTGTAGATGTTTTAAGGCTTGGGTTTGGTTGGAATAGCCGGTCCAGAGCTGGAGGAGGCAGTAGCGTGGATAGAAGTGTCGCTGAAGGGGCGCATGGTAGAAAGCAAAGGAGTGGTACAAGTGTTGACGCAGGGGAGGGCCTTTTAAAGAAGAGTCCTTTTGGGGGAAATGACAATGGTCCTGATTAGAACTTGATTGCCAAGGTAGGGGTCACAAACAGAAGCAGCCACACGACTGCTGCTTCTTTGCTTCCGTATACGTAACGAGGTGGCTGAAAGAGGTGAATGATAGACGTCGATTGCTACCAAGCAGGGTCCAGCAGGGTTCAGCAGGCTTTTTTTTTTTTTCTTTTCTTTTCTTATTTCTTTTTTTAGGGGCTTGGAGGAATGTTTCCAAGGTGGATATGGTAGTAGGGCTGAGATAGCACTGACGTAGTTCGGGAGGTAGAAGTATACTGCAGAGAGGAGACAGGGAAAGACAGCCACGTTCTGCAATTTCAATCTCGGTGTGGAATGGAGATGAAAGAAGAGACAGGAATCGGGAAGAGCTACATCGGCAACAAAGTACTAACTAACCCCGTACGGGTTCGGGATTGGGTTGGTGGCTCAACTGGATGCCGTCATCACGACGCTCTGGCTGGACCAATTCCTTGATTTCACGTTAATCCCTGCCGCGGGTTGTGTTCACTGGTGTGGCTGTTTGAGAGCTTCTTGTTGGTCCAGCTTTGCATTGAGTGTTGGCACTGACCCTGTTATTATCCATGGATGAGTCTTATGTTCCTTACTCTCCTCATCTATCCTAACGAACCTCTACGAAAATGGGACCCTGAGGGGCGGGGCTGAAGCTGTTTCTACAGTACTGTAAGTCAATGACATCACTTGATATCAGGTGATGTACCAGACTAGTCCCAATAAGGACAGTATAAAGTGGAGTAAATCCTTCAACACCACGTGACTGACACCAGCCCTGGCCTGGAGTCCTGGACACTCGTGACTCGTGGCAAACGGGCTCATCTCCCACCAATCAGCAGACTCGATGTCGATCTGGGAAAGCAAAGGCTTTTCGAAGATTCCAACCTTCGGAGATCATAGAAGACATCAAACAATGGAGAACTCACAGCAAACACAGCTGTGATGGAGGAGGGAAACATACATGGCTGTGACTATTACTGTGATATGCCATGGCTCCGCGCAAGGGCAGTAATGCCCTCATGACGCGGGAGAAAAAAGATCGCGTTCTCCCCAAAGTCAACGCCAACTCCAGGATCGCGAAATCTACACGCTCCCCTTCCAAGCCCAAGCGGCCCCCTGGACGCCCTTTCAAGATGCCGGCCCGAAGCCACTCCTCCCAGCCTTCATCCCGATCGACAAGCGCAGTTCAGTCCTCGGCTACCCCGAGTATGGCTTCGACTCCGGCTCCGCGGGCTTTGTCCATGCTGGAGACTCTACCAGTAGAGGTCATTGAGCAGATCTTTCTCTACTCGCTGAACCTCAACCTGCCTCGCACATCACCCGTCCTCGCTGCCGCGGTCTCGAGAGAACAAATCTACAGACTCCTGATCATCCTCGCCTTTTGGGATGATCCCCCGACAAACCCCCGTAGCGCGCCTATTAATCGCATGCTCCGGCCGCTGGACTATGTGCCCCTCACGTTGGACCAACGAGGCACGCTACAGGAAGCGGTCTTTCGCTGTCGGTGGTGTACCATGGAGCGTGTGCGCGAGCAGATCCCGACCATCATGATCCTCACCATCCACCGGCAATGGTTCAACCTGGGCATTACAATGGAACCCGATCAGAAAGTCGCATTGCAAAGGTTCATGAACCGCAAGGATGATATGATCCGTGTTTTCCGTGGTGAAGGACCACCGATCAAACTGGCCGCGCAATTGTGCCAGCACCCCGAAATGCTACGCCTTTCGCGTATCCCCGGTCCACACAAGTACGAGCTCCATGTCAAGCCTATGGTCATGGTGGAAGTACGTTCGGAGACGATGAAATCCATCGTCGCCTGGCCGGCTCTGTCTATCTTGAAGTTCCCAGACCACCTCCTTCGTGGCAGTAAAACGGGCTTCACCCCGGACGACGTCATGTACCTGGAGATGCTGCGCATGTGCTCGGACAACTACGCCCAGAACGACACACCCCTACTCCCCTCGACTATCTCGACTGTCAACCGCACCGTGCTACACGAGGGCGTCGGCAAAGCCATCCGCACACAAAACTACAACGCGCTCATCTCTCTCCTCAAAATCGACGAATACATCTTCCGCTTCCACATGTCCAGACAAGGCCGACCAGTCTGCTACACAATCCCCTCGGACCATTTCCTGACCGTGACCCGGTTTGGCCGCGAAAAGCCTCATCTCAACGCAGCCTTTTTCGAAGCTCTCCTCCGTGCCAGCGCAGAATCAATCCCGACCAACGCACCCGAGATCTTACAGTGGACGCTGGAGAATGTGCGTCTCTCACAGCGCAATCCAAGCACGTACAACGAGATCAACGGCAAACTGGCGCACTGGTTGTCGAATTTCGTGCTGCGGCTGCCGGAACAGTTGGATTATATCCAGGGATTTCCGCAGGGTCAATTGTTCAATTGTGGTCAGTTGGATCCGCTGGATTTGGAGGCTTGTCGATTTATCGAGGAAGTGCTTGAGCCGTGGCGGGGGCCGCCGACGAATTGGATGTCTGAGTCGCAATTCCGAACTGAGGATTGGTGGGTGAAGAAGTGAAGTAGAAAGATGTGCATGCCTGTCAAGGTTGTCCATTTCTATGGGGATGGATTCTTGACAGGTCTTTGGGGTCGCGTTTTTCATCTGAGCGATCCTTTTGATACCCTTGGTCAATTGACTATGTCAATGACTTTTTGATAGGACTGTACCTGACTGTACTGTCTGATCTTGTATAAATTTTGTGTTATATGTACCATAACCGACAAGCTATTTCCCTTGTTGAGTCTGTGAATAGAAAATGATTATTTTGTTGATGTATACATGTGTATGAGAAATATCGTACAATCCTAACATACCAGGCTGAGCCCAAGCAAACCAAATACTGTCTACAAATCTCTCTCACCAAATCAACCACCCTGCTCATGTCCACTCTCACATATTCCCCAACAACCGCAGAATACCAGCCACACGCCCTGCAATGGTAATCTGATACCCCGTCTCAACAACACCCTTACACATCTCCCACGCCGAAACCCCATCCTTAGCTCCAGCCGACCCCTCCACCTTCTGAATCGGATAATCCACCCTGGGCGGAATCGCCGTCCCAATAACCTTAGGGAACTTATCCACACAAATAGCCTTGAGATTACACAACCCACGCAGACCCTCATCACCCGCAAACCGGCCATACCCGGACCCCTTGACACCGCCGAAGGGGAGTTGCACGGCGTAGAATGCGCCGAAGTCATTCACAGAGACCATGCCGGCTTGGATGCCGCGCACGCAGGTTGCCACGTCGGTCGCGTTGTGGCCGAAGACACTTGCGCCGAGGGCGTAGAGGGTTGAGTTTGCGATTGAGACTGCGTCGGCTGGGGATTCGGCGCGCATGACGAGGAAGACTGGGGCGAAGAGTTCTTCTTGCGCGATGCGCATGGTCCGGGTTACGTCGACGAGGAGCGTGGGCGTGAAGTAGTGGCCGTGTTGGTGGGTGGGATGGGTGTATCGTTTGCCGCCTGCTAGGAGGCGGGCGCCTTGGCCGACGGCTTCGGCGATGAGGCCTTCTAGTTTGTCGAAGGAGGCGGGGGAGATCATGGCGCCCATGTCTGGGGTTGTGGTTGTGTCGAGGAGGATGGAGCCGAGACGCAGGGCGCGAATGCGGGGTGTGACTAGTTCGATGAGTTTGTCGTATGTGCCGGGGAGAGCGACGACGCGCTCGACGCCGATGCAGTTCTGGCCGGCGGATTGGAAGACGCCGCGCATGAGGATTGAGGCGATGGCGGGTAGGTTGCGGATTGTGCGGGCATCGTCTAGGATTACGGATGGGTCTTTGCCGCCGAGTTCGACACAGACTGGGGTGAGGGATTTGGCGGCTGATGCGCAGACTTTGTGCGCGACGGGGCGAGAGCCGATGAAGGTGATGTGGGCGATGTCCGGGTGTGAGGTGAGCTTGTCTGCGACGGCGGGGAGACAGACGGCGGTTTGGACGAGGTCGCGTGAGTGGCCGCAGCTGGAGAGTGCGCCGCGGACGATGTCAAGGAAGTATGTGGTGCACCAGGCCGTCTGCTCGGAGGGCTTGACGACGATGCCATTGCCGGCGAAGAGTGCGCTAATGACGGGTCCGATGAAGTTGTGGAAGGGATAGTTCCATGATACGGCCGCAGAGACGACTCCGAGCGGCTCGTAGGTCACCATGTTCTTCTTGTACATCATGAGGAAATTGGTCGGCCGGCGCGATGGCAACAGCGCCTTCTCGCCATGATCGATAGTCCACTTGAGCTTTTCAGCGGTGACGAGAATCTCGCCGAAGGAGGCGTCCACTTTGGTCTTTCCGGAGTCGAGGCAGCATGCGGTTACGATGTCATCTTGGTGATCGAGGACGTATCTAGCAGGAGGAATTCGTCAGCGTCATAATCCATAGCATGTATATCCGTACAAAAAAGAAACATACTTCAACAGAGTGCGAAGAACCTTCCTACGCTCAGCAAAACTGGTCTTCGCCCACTCTGGCTGCGCAGCCTTTGCTGCTTGAACGGCAACATTGACATCCTCGACCGTCGCTGGCTTGATACCATTGCCCAAGACACGCCCATCGGCAGGGCAGTAGCTCATAATCAACTTGTCATTCCAGACCTAACACCAAGAAACAGTATATTAGCCCAATTCTCCAATACACAATTCTGACTGCAGCACAGCTTCCCCATTGTCAACAACTCACCCCTCGAACCTGATCCTCCAGCACTCGCTTCTCCGCCCCAGTAACCTCCTCCCATTTCTTCCCACCGGTGCTATTACGCACTTCCACCGGCAATGGCACATTGAACGACACGGCAGCCTCTTTCAGGCATTGAATGTAAAGGTACCCCGCGTAGATGGCGGCCAGGGAGACAAGCGCGATGCCAGCCCATTGCGTGGGTTCGGTGGTAATACAGGAGCCGTGGGTCTCGACAATGTCGAGCAGAGGCTGCGGGAGGTGGGAGAGTAGTTGATTCATGCTGTAGGGGGTGAATTGGTGGGAGTGGGCGTTGCCCCTGGAGCTGTTGGCGTTCACGGAGGTGGAAAGCTCCGCGGTGTCGGGGATCTTTTTTGTTGATAGGCGGGCCGATAAGCGTGACTGACTGTGGTGGTCTGACGTGGGAAATGTGGAGTATTCAGACTGGTTCATAGAGGATTTTTATTGAAACAAAAGGGAATTGCTAAAACGGACGGTACACGAATGCTAATCACACGATACACACTCATTTGGGGTTTAGCGCAGTAGTTGTATTTCTATCTTCTAATTAGGATATCCTTATTGTAGTTGTTCCAAAGGCTGAGTTCTAGAAACAAGAGAAACGAACCAACTAGTAACTAGACATGCTTCAATCCCTCTTTTTTGAAAGGTCTTTCTAGATGTCTTTCGGATCATCTTTCTTGATAGCACTGATACCGTTCAGCTAGTGATTGCTAAGATGATTTTGAAGATTGTCGAGGTTTCAAACTTATGGAACCCTGCTGTAGATTATGGTAATACTATAATAAGGGGTGTATCGTCGAATTAGCAATTATGTATCATCATTTTAGCAATTCCCGAAAGAAAATATGATATTCAAATGTAGATTGAACTGCTTGCCTATGAAGTAGCTAATCATGTCTCCTGTAGCTAAAATATGACCAACGCTATCCTTCTCTCCCGAGTTTGCCATAGTAATGCATCCCTCGTAAATCGCATAACATGCCCGAAATCACCGCCATCCCAAATCATAAAGAAGCAGAAAAGATAAATGCGTGTAAGTTATTGTCAGCCATAAGAAAGCAGATAAATCAAAGCTTGAATCAAGAACCCTTTCAATTGTCCTTCTTCATGGTCAACTTCAACCGAGGGGAGGTTCGAGTAGGAACGGCAGCAGGAGTAGCAGACTTTTGCTTCTTTGCCGGCTTCTTGGTGCTGGACTTCCCAGTGGTCGCCTTCTTTTGGTTCTTTGCGGACTTGGACTTGGACTTGGAAGCGGCTGCCCGAGGAGTGTTTCTGGTAGCGCGAGCCGACTGCTTTCTCTGAGGAAACTGTGCCTCCGAGTCGACACGCTTGCGCTTCAACGGATTCTCCTGCGCTGGTTCTTGGGTTTCTCCGACAGGAGGCTGGGTCTGCTGTGGCTGTTCCACAGTTGCAGCAGATGCGCTTTGCAGAGCGTCTGGTTCTTTGTCTGCAGACTCCTTGGCCGCACGAGTGGCCGTAGTCTTTCGGGTAGTCTTCGTTGTGGCACGAGAAATGCGCTTGCCCTTTGTGGCCTTCTTGCCAACTGTCGTCTTTCTGGTGGAAACCCGCTTCGCAGGTCCAGCTTGCACATGAGGGCGAGACGGAGCGATCTTCTTCCTTCCAGTACGCTTGACCAATTCCTCAATGACACACCCTTTTTCCCAGTCTGCACTTGTCGGGCTGGTGATCGCACGGCAGCGCGGACATTCTTTGCCATGCTTTATGAACAGCTGGTGGAGGGAGTACTTGAGCTCATCAGGGATTTTCACTTCCAGATGGCTAAACGCAGTAATCTCGTTGGCTTTATCCGGCACCCAGCCAAGCCACTTGGTGATACGGAAGATGTGCGTATCAACTGCGAAGCAAGGGCGCTGCAGACAAAACAGGAGCACACAAGCTGCCGTCTTGGGACCGATACCGGGATATCTGATCAGAGCCCCCATGGCCTTGCTTGTCTTGTACTTGTGAATGTACTGAAGGTTGAGGAAATGGTCATTGGCACTGGCAATGTCGTACTCCTTGACCTCCTCAGCTTCTTTAGCTTCGTCGGAGGAAATCTTTGCCTTCTCATTGTCGGTAGTAGAAGAATCCTCGGCGGCGTGGCGATTCTTGCGCTCTTGATTCTCCTCGTAGACTTGATCCAGGAGGGCCTTCAAGTTCTTGCTCTTGATGTCTGCCAATCCACCGCTTTTGATTGCTTCGAAAACATCATTCAATGGCGCCTGCCGAACGGCATCCCAGTTCACACTCCCCTTGCCGATGCCCTCAGTAAGTGTGCCGAACCGCTGCACGAGTCCGTTGAAAGCTTTGGCAGAATTGCCTCCAGAGGTGGCGCCACTAAGGAGGGTGCGAATTAGAGCATCCAAAACCGAGGGAACCTCCCCACAGCCAGTGACAGTAAGAGAAGGCTCGGGAATGGTCTTAGGTGCAATGACCTCTCCATGGCCCTTTGACAGCAGGTCATTGACCTGGTGGCACGCCTCAGCAGATGGGAATTTGAACTCAGGATAGGGAGTTCGACCAGGAGTCAAGCTGTAGTCGAACTTCTTGGCTGGTTTTTTCGCCGCGTCTGCTTCCTGAGCTGCTGTGGTTGTCGGGATGACGGTATCAACCGCAGGCTTGACATCCGCAGTCGGGTCGGTGACATTGGTTTCACCGAGAGGCTGAGACTGAATCTCTGCAAGAAGACTACCGGATGGCACAGTAGAGCTGATAGTACCAGTAGAGACAGGGACAATTCCCATATTGTGGGGAAGTTCGATGAAAGCTGGAGTGTCCTGCACAGCAATGGTGGGCTGTGGTTCTGTGACTGATGCATTGGTATCAATTCCATCAGACAATTGATCTTTAGTTGCAACATCATCCACAGTGATCGCAGAGTCTGCAAGCGTATCTAGCTCAGCCTCCGAATTGTTGGCAGGTTCAGTCGGAGCCAACGCGGTCAACGTTTCATGCTGAGACTCAGGGACCGTAGCGGGTGGCGCATCTGCCTTTTCGAGAGAATCCTCTTCAAGAACCTCATCTTTCTTGTCGATGGTGTCATTGAATGCAAAAGGCTTGGTTGGCTCCGTAGAAGTCTCATAGACAACATTGTCCTTTGGAAGGGACGCTTCTTTGTCAGCGCTGGCAAGTGAGATGCCAGAATCCCCCTCCACAGGCGATGGAATTGTGGGTGGGGTGCCGGGAGTCTGTAAGTTCTCGGTCTCAGTTGTAGATCCAGATTGAGGTTCGCTGGATTCCACTCTGGGACTGGGAGTCACTGGCTGTTCGGGTTCGACGATGATTCTTAGCTTGAATGAGGCCTCATTTGCGGGCTCGTTGTCAGTTACCGGTGAGGTAGAAACTTTGCTCATCCCATTTGCCCCCGCATCCTCATTTCGAACAGAGGAATCACTTGCAGAGCCCTTCTTGAACTTGGGAGTCTCTCTCTTGCGCTTCTGCGGCAAGGTTTGAGTGATCGATGCTGTAGATAAGCTATCCTTCGCCCGGGATCGGGTTGTTGGCCTAGCCATGGTGACTTCAGAAGCCGTGGTATCACTAGACAGAGTTTGAACGTGAAAATTTGAGAATTCGAAGGATGAAGTAAGGTCAGGTCGACGTTGAAGCTGGGCGGACCAGTTTGGGATGAGAACTAGATCGTGATCGGGAATGTAGCTGCCACGAATGACGTCAACTGGCTCGATTTCCTGAATTGTCTCGAAAGGGGTTGAAATTGAGGAATCGACCGGACTGGAAAATCGAGATATGAAGAGGGGAAGATTTGAGAGTGACGGCTCGAGGGATGGGTTGGAAATATTGTGGGAAGGTGAAGTTTGGTAGGCTCCGACTGGCTGCCTGGGGACTATATCATCGGCCTCATGTGACCCCCAGGCCGCGAAAGATTCAGCTTGAGTCGAGGCATCACGAACTTGGTCTCTAGGATTGTGTTGAAGATAGTGAGAAATGTTGATTGGAATCAGATCAAGAAGCAATCAGAATACAATCACGGAGGCGTGAATTTTTGAAGATGATATGAAAGACGGTCACGGAGGTCGGGTGCATGAATTAGAATAGTATAGTGAGATTCTGTAAGTTTGAAACTATGACCAATGTTCAAAACCATCTTTGCAGTCACGAGCTGAATGATAGATCACAGAAATGGTATCTATGCCATCAAGAAAGATGATCAGAAAGACGTTCAGAAAGAGCTCTCAGAAAGGAAGGATTGGAATATGTCTAGTTGGTCCGTTTCAGACCTTTGAACTGGCACTGTACAGAGAAGGTAATTTTTTTATTCAAATGGTATCTGGCCTCAATTTGTATCGAGCTAAGGGGTCCATAGCTATCGAAATCTCGAGGAATATGCGTTTTCACGTCACTTATTACGTCACATGGGAAAATATCGTCCACCCGTCTAGTATGCCACCATACAAACTCCTAGACTCCGGATGCAAAATCGAACAAAAAAAAAGTGGTGGCTTTGAGAAAAATGAACAGAGAAAGGAAAACAAATAACTGATTGTCATCATCAAGGGTGATCACCGATGTTGTGGATGCTGATGTCCATACGATCATCGACCTTGGGATGCGCCTCGCTCTCGGGCTTCTCGACGGGCTGGGGGGATTCAGCCGGGATGATCTTGCCGTTGGTGTCCATGGTGACACCGTTGGCAGCAATTTGGAAGTCGGTCATGTTGGCGGTGCCATTGGCAATGTGATTCTTGGCCTTGTCGACCTCCTTGATCTTGCGACCCTCGCCGCGGACCTGCTCAAGGTGTTCGAAGTAGCCGGGACGCACGGGGGTCACGTAGCTACCACAGAACACACCGACCTCGAAGTTGGTGGGCTCCGACTGGCCATTCTCGCGTGCGACCTCGGCACAGGACTCCTTAAGATCCTCCAAGGTCTGGAAGATTACGTTCTCGGCACCGATGTGCTGAGCAATCTCAGCAGTGTTGCGTTCATGGGCGACCAGTTCGTGGGGGGAAGCAAGGTCGATACCGTAGATGTGCGCATGAGTGATCTCAGGCGCACAACTGGCCAGGTATACTTTCTTGGCACCAGCCTCACGAGCCATGCTGACGATCTCACGGCTCGTGGTTCCACGGACGATACTGTCGTCGACAAGCAGGACGTTGCGGTCCTTGAACTCCTGTTTCATGGCGTTCAGCTTGCGACGAACACCCTTTTGCCGGGTCTTCTGCTCGGGCATGATGAAAGTACGGAAGACGTAGCGGTTCTTCACGAAGCCTTGGCAGTAGGGCTTGTCCAGGAACTGAGCAACGTGTGTGGCGGAAGTAGTCGATGTCTCAGGAATGGGAATGACCACGTCAATGTCCTTGACGACATCGGGGCCCAGGACTTCGAGAATGCGGGCACCAAGCTTGTCACCCATACGCTGGCGACTGCGGTACACACTGATACCATCCATGACAGAGTCGGGGCGGGCAAAGTAGACATACTCGAAGATGTCGGGAGCATAGTCCTTCTTGGGAGCGACCTGGCGGAAGACAGGCTCACCACCCTTTTCAATGATGACAGCCTCACCAGGCTGGATATCACGGTGGTTCGAGAAGCCAAGCTGATCCAGGGCAACAGACTCGGAAGCCATCATGTAATCGGTACCCTTGCCATCCAGAGAAGGACGGGAGCCCAGAACCAAGGGGCGAATGCCGTAGGTGTCACGGAAACCCAGAATACCAAAGCCTGAATAGGGGGGAAACCTTGTCAGTTGACCATGTCATATGTGTTGAGATTCTCTCTTCAAGGCAACTTACCGGCCAGCATTGCAGTGCATGCCCAACCACCTTCACAGCGCTCGTACATACGGCTCAGGGAGGAGAAGAGATCCTCCTGGTTGACACGAGCCTTCTTTGTCTCGCTCAGCTCATCGGCAAAGATGTTCAGCATGAGCTCGCTGTCGCTATCGGTGTTGATGTGACGGTGGGCTTCCAGGTCCAGGTAGCGCTTCAATTCGGGAGCATTGATAAGATTACCGTTGTGGGCCAAGCAGATACCGTAGGGGCTGTTGACGTAGAAGGGCTGGGCTTCGGCATTGGCACTGCTACCAGCAGTCGGGTAGCGAAGGTGGCCGATACCCATAGATCCAGGCAGGTTGGCAACCCTAGCACCGTCATGGAAGACCTTAGCTGCCATGCCGTTCGCCTTCAACTGGTACATCCGGCCCCCGGAGGCGCAGGTCGCAATACCGGCTGCATCCTGACCACGATCTATTGTCACACACGCTTAGCTCGTGTTCCATTCCCTTCGTTCCATGACTTTATGACACCTAGGTTCACCACTCACGTTGAAGCAGGTACAGGGCCTCGTGGAGGTCCACGGCGGCAGCGCCGGAGGGGTTAGCCAAGATTAGAGCGATGATTCCACACATCTTGACGCGAGGTTAGGTTCCTACAGCACGGTGGCAGGCACCCTGGTCAGCATGAGCCACAGAATTGCAAGCAAAACATAATGACGGTGAATGGTGGGGTGAGTGTCTCAAGTCAGTATTGGATGTTCTCCGCAACATTGGCTAGGAAGTCTAACATCTATAAAAAAATTCCATAGATCATCATAGAGACATTGGGCAAGGGCAACGACGCGTAGAGGAACTTACCAGAACCAGGACGCAAGGGAGTTGACGGGGAGCAAAGCTCATCAGTACCCCGAGAAACACAGAGGGGGAAGAAGAAGAAAATCTCCATAGTGGCATTTCGTTCCGCCGTGGTTCTTCCCCACTGAGTTTTTTTTTTCGTGCCGACTCCGGGCTGACAAAGACTGTAGTCACGTGTAAGAGGGGCAAAGGCGGTGAGTCTCCATGAAGGTGGTGGAAGGCGGTAAAAAATGTCAAGATTTATGAGGGCGGTGTAGCGGGTATAATGAGGCGGTGAAGGCGGTGGAGATCTATGAAGGGGGTGGACCCAGGAGGTGCTGATGGCTGGTCTATGGGATCCATCAATCTAGATGTATCACCAGGCTGGCCGAGTAGATGGAGGCATGGAAAACGATGGTAGCTAGCTAAGCCCTAACTCCCATGGAATGTGCATTAAGAAGACCAGGGTTAGTGTAGACTTCTAATGTGTAGTAACTGGTGTTTTCTAGATTCAACAGATGCCAGTGTGTAAAAATGCCAAAACAAAATCTGTTTGAGAAAAGAAAAGGCTTCTTTTGATTGACGCTAGTCCCATTATATCTCAAGTTCAAGATGTTCAAGCTTGGGGAATTTTGTGTTCAGGCCGAGCCTTTGATAAAGACATTCTATATCTTATGAAAAAGGTCATCCTTGCATCCTGGAGACTCAAGATAGTTAAACTCAAAAAACTTGTTGGACCTTAGGCCTTTATCAAAAGAGTGTATTTGGCAATTGTGGAGAGTCACGATATTCAATCTGGATATTCGAGCATAGATTTCGACAACTACTTACAATGGATGCCATTTGAAGAAAATAGGTTGAACAAGATCTGCATGATAGGCCCGGCGACTATCAGTTAAAGGAAAAGAAATTTTGTTTCTAAGGAGGATGTATGGTGAATGAGATGTTTCTCTAGAATATCATCATGCAAGTTGGCCTTCATCTCGAAGTGAATGAGCTATGCTCGAGACGCTTGACGTGGATCGACCCGAAATTACTCACAGGACGGAATACATTATACACTAACATGCAATAAGTCTTGAGTAGCAAGATAGAACATATCAAAAAATCAACTGAGAAATCACAAGACCAAACAATATTGTCATACAGATGCAATGCAACAGGCGCTTAGACTGAAGGTCAATACAGAGTTTCTTTCTTCGGGCAAACCAGGGAACCTACAGAGGGGAACAATTTCTTTCATAGTCAGCTCACAGGGAGGCCTCCAAAGGTACAGTAAGTAAGAGATCAAGAATGTATGAGTATCAGAACCATCTTTTTACGAGGAATCTTGCGTCTGATCATGTTGAGATGAGCCTTGTAGACAGCTTACCGAGTTATCACTTAACAAGAATAGCCTACTGTTTAGACGTTAGAATGACCGAAAACTCAGATTTAAGCTCCAAGTGACTATTAAAACCTACTTTACTACTAACTAAATGTCTATATCGTTTGATTTTGTCGTGGAGCGGTTTTGTAGTATGCGACGCAGACACCTGATAATTATGGCACCACATATGCCATTTTAGGAAATCAGAACTATACGACTTTGAAAAGGCGTATGTGAACTACGTTTAGCCTCTAACATTAGACATCTTCAGATTACTTATGATTCAGTGTGATATCTTTCAGCTAAATGGTAGCTTAAGGTGGTTGTTATACTCACCGAATGCAAGATATCTACTTTAGGCAAAAGTTTGTGTAGCATTAGAAGTTGCAAGAAGACCGAAACAGTCTATGTAATGGAGGCTCTATTCACTGATCTACTATACTAAGCCTAGCAAAAACTAGGGTTTTCTGTAAAGTGAGCAATCGACAACTTACCTTTGAAAGAGATCCATGCGTTGTCTGCTAGGTTCCGGTACGTCAGCTTTGTCCATGGACAACAAATGCCCATATACTCCAAGAGCGCACCGTCTCCTTCAAGCATCTTCTGCCCTAATCTACCGCTTTGTATAGCATCGCATTTATCAAAGAGAACAGCACCCTCAATCTTTACTGAGGTCTTTCTGCCGGATTTCAGACTTCAACTCTCTCTCATCCTCCACACTCGGCGCGTCTTCTTTCTTCTCTATCTCTATCTTCTCTTCTTCTTCATCTATTATCCTGACACAGTCAACTCTGCATCGATTTTGAGACACTCACGCTCTACACATCAAGTCTGAAGATGAATTCCGACACCATCGACCTCTCTTCCGATTCGGAAGAGCCCTCTGATCGTCACGACCAGACTCCGACATCACCTCCCTCACCTTTTACGCGTATACCTCTCACTCCAGACTCGATCGATCTGGAGGACGATATGGAGGACTGGCCAGAGGATGAGTCCGAGATGACTGTCCGATGCTCAGTAGCCAATTTCACCCGGCCTTGTCTATCTGCGATCGTTATACCGGATGACTCCCCTTCGACACCCGACTCTCCAAGCGAGCCGCCTTCCCCAACCACGACTGAATGGAGCTTGATGGACAATGCTCTGCGCGAAAGCGAAGAAGGGCAATTGGCCGAGACCAAGCCGTCGTTCAAGCCTCTACGCCGACTGCTTCATGTTCTTGACCCCGACCCGGACGATTCGAGCGATTCGCCATCATCCGTGACCCGCGAGAATTCGTCTTCCCAGTCTGAGGACAGCGACATCACAGTGCCTGGAAGCTCACCAAACAAGCCAATTGATCTTTCGGACACTGAGGATTGCGTCCTCCATGACCAGCTCGGACGCCGGGTATCAACCGTGCGAGATCCACGAAGACGTCTTGTCCCGCGGTCGACGCTGGTCGGCGAGATTGAGGAAGCGGTGTTGCGCACTGGCGAGACCATCCGCCCCTCGTCAACAGTGAAACTCGCAAGTGGCATGTTCCTCCGCATCGAGTGGATCACTTTGCGTGAGGGAGAGATATACCTGTGGGGTCGACACCTGATGGGCTACCGCAACCCTCATTGGCCGCGATACATTCCCAAAAACGAGCATGAGCTCATCTGGCGGCCATGGATGGACCACGAGGACAGTTTCACAAGCAGTGAGAGACATGTGCCCGTCTCCCTCATGGAAGTGACCGGCCTCTGCGAGGTGATCTTCACTAATGAACGCCCTGGAAAGAATGGGCGACATGCACCCGACTCCGGTCTACCCGGTTCTGGGTTGTTCTGTCGATTGAAGGTCACGAAGAGGAAGCGCCCCAAAGTTTCTTTAGGGCGTTCTCGCGGGCTGCAGCCATCCAGCAAACCCGAATGGGACCGGAGCGTTGAATACCTCACACTCGAGGAGTGTGACGAGGGATATGGCTTCGATTCGTATGTTCTGCGCGACCGGTACCGCGGATGTCGCACTGTTCCCTTCGGAGAAGGCCAAGTCTGTTCTTCCAGCTATCCCACAATCATCACTGATGAGAACGCGGATGAAGGTGATTTCCAGTTCAACGAGGATAACTCTCGGCCCGTGCTCGATCTCACGGTCGACCCAACCGCATACACCTTCGGAGATGCATACTGTGGCGCCGGTGGAACATCGTGTGGCGCAAAGCAGGCAGGCCTAGAGATCAAGTGGGCATGCGACATGGATCAATACGCGGTTGAGACCTACGGGTTGAACTTCCAGTCCGTCTGGATCGAATACTGCCCATTCAGTGATCTTTTGACCCACCCGAAGGAAAATCTCCGGGTCGATATCGTGCACTGCTCGCCGCCCTGCCAGACCTTCTCACCAGCGCATACAATCAACTGCGAACGCGACGATAGCAATTCGGCGTGCATTTTCAGCGCGGGGAACTTGGTCGAGCATGCGAACCCGCGTATCCTCACGATGGAAGAAACATCGGGCCTCAAGGAGCGCTACAAAGAATTTCTTTATCGGGTGATCATGGACTTGATCGAAGCTGGGTATTCGGTTCGATGGACCGTGATCGATGTTCTTCACTATGGTGTGCCCCAGACTCGGAAGAGGTTGATCATCATTGCCGCAGGGTAAGTAAGTATTGAATGAGGGCTCTGTGGATTTTTCTGACTGCTGAATATAGTCCTGGCGAGACTCTTCCTCCGTTCCCTGAGATTACCCATGATCTCCCTGGAAGTGGCTGTAAGCCAATAGTGACCATCAACGATGCCATCAATCATATCCCCGACAACGCACCCAATCATGACGTCGAGCTTCTGCTTCATAAATGGAGCCGCGACTGGCGATTGCCATATGATGGTCGCCAGCTTGCCAAAACACTGACCTGTAGCGGGGGTGAGGGCAATTACCACCCCTCAGGCTGGCGCTCGTTTACCGGGCGCGAGGTTGCATGTCTGCAGACCTTCCCGATGGCCTTTCAGTTCTCGAATACGAATGTCCGGAAGCAAATTGGCAATGCGGTGCCGCCGGCTCTGGCGAAGGCGATGTATGAACGGATCATCGCATCGTTGCGAGAGACGGATGCACGTGAGCTGGAGCTGCTAGAGGAGCGGGCACGGGAACGCGTTGGAGGGCAAGAGTGAGATAATTCGCATTGGTATATGGTGATGACTGGTGAGTCCAGAGGAGGTTGGCAGGATGAGATATGGTGGCACAATGGATGGACAATGGATCGTACATAGTGATGGTGGTGATCGGCGGACATGTGACGACAAGCTGGTCGCTCTTTCTGTTTTCATGCCGTCCCGAGGTTTCAGGCCGAGACCGCTCACTGTCTTGTTTGTTACTTAGTTTCGGCGAGTTTTTACCTCCTCTGGATAGTCTCTTTTTGCTTGAAGCTTGACATTTACTTGCATGCAAAGGTCCGATTTTCGCACATTGTTTCTATTCATTGCACCATGGAAATTAATGCCTCTACCTCCGATTCTCGCTATCTTGTTGCCTTCGGAGATCGAGCCGATCAAGCTCGGTTCAGAATAATCAGAATTGGCCAATAGGGATATGGAATGTAGCGGCCCTTTGTGAGTCTGCCAATTGACTGGAAATTGGAGGGATCCCCCGGTGTAGATATCCAGTAACTGTTACGGAGGACTGCTGTATACATAGTAGAAAAGTGTTCTCCGTACACAGTCCGGTTATCCGACACTAACCGAGGCGATTGTCCCTCGGTAAGATGAGATCAGCTTGACCACCACCACCAACCCCCGTCCGCCCGCCCAGACCGAATCCCAACCAACCAACCAGAACTCCACATTCTTGTCCTTTTGTTCCTCCTGTTCCTGGGATTTCTTCTTCTCTTCTACTTCACTCCTCCCCTCCTCGGATTATTTCTGCAATCTTTTGATCCTTGCTCAATTGCTTCCTTTTCCTCTTCCCTTGCCAATTGCGCAGTCTGATCATGTCCCTTCCCGCTGTGAGACGGTTGACCCACACGTCTCCCCGCACTTTGGCCCGCATCCCTGTCTCCAGACTCTCTCCCACTTTTGCTTCCTCTTCTTCTTCTCACCTCGCTGCCATCGCTGCTCCTCGTATTAACCGTGCTCCTCGCTTTTCCACCATGGCCGCCCGTCAATCCGCTGCTCCCCCGGCTCCCTCCGCCGATAAGGCCTATGACCCGGAGATCCAGGACATGGCCAGCTACATCCACCAGTACAATGTCGATTCCGACCTGGCGGTGAGTTTTTCGCGTTGCGCAATGGAGTTTTCCCAGCTCGGTGAATTATCTATGATAGCATGCTAATCTGCGATTGCCGGTGCTAGTTTGACACTGCTCGCCTGGTGTTCCTAGACACCCTCGGCTGTGGTCTGGAGGCTCTGAAGTTCAAGGAGTGCACAAAGCTGCTCGGCCCTGTTGTCGAGGGTACTGTTGTTCCCAATGGACCCCGTGTCCCCGGTACCCCGTACCAGTTGGACCCCGTCAATGGTGCGTTCAACATCGGCGCTATGATCCGCTGGCTGGACTACAATGACTGCTGGCTGGCCGCCGAGTGGGGCCACCCCTCCGATAACCTGGGTGGTATCTTGGCCGTCGCCGACTGGATTTCCCGCACCAACCGTGCGGGCGGCAACCTGGGCAATGGCAAGATCCTCAAGGTCCGCGATGTGCTCGAGGCCATGATCAAGGCCCACGAGATCCAGGGTGTTCTTGCTCTGGAGAACTCCTACAACAAGGTTGGCCTGGACCATGTCGTTCTGGTCAAGGTCGCCACTACCGCCGTTGTCTCTAAGATGATGGGTCTTACCGAGAAGCAGACTGCCGATGCTATCACCCAGGCCTGGGTTGACGGCCAGTCTCTCCGCACTTACCGCCACTCGCCCAACACCATGTCCCGCAAGTCCTGGGCTGCCGGTGACGCCTGCCAGCGTGCCGTCAACTTGGTCCTGAAGGTCCAGAAGGGTGAGGGTGGTCTGCACACCGTTCTCTCTGCTCCCACCTGGGGCTTCTACGATGTCCTGTTCAAGGGCAAGAAGTTCCAGTTCCAGCGCCCCTACGGCAGCTACGTTATGGAGAACGTTCTCTTCAAGGTTTCCTACCCTGGTAAGTCATTTAGCACCATCCTCCCAAATTCCGACGGCCAATAGAACTCATTGACTAACTTTCTTGCCAGCCGAGTTCCACTCCCAGACTGCCATTGAGGCCGCCGAGATCATCAACAAGAAGCTGGCCGAGATGGGCAAGAGCGCCAAGGATATCAAGGAGATCACCAACCGCACCCACGAGGCCTGCATCCGTATCATCGACAAGCAGTTCAAGGAGATGGACAACTTTGCCGACCGTGATCACTGCGTTCAGGTAAGCTAGTGACAGCTATCAAGGGAAAGCTTTTCTAAACTAACACCCTGTTTAGTACATGGTTGCCACCATGCTGGCCTTCAACCGCCTGACTGCCAACGACTACGCCGATGGCTCCGAGGCCGCCACCTCCCCTCTGGTCGAGGACCTCCGCAAACGCATCCGCTGCGTTGAGGACGAGCAGTTCACTGTTGACTACCACGACCCCTCCAAGCGCACCATCCCCAACGCGCTGACCGTCACCCTCAACGACGGTACCGTCCTCGAGGAGGTCGTTGTCGAGGCCCCTCTGGGCCACCGTCTCCGCCGTGAGGAGGCCAAGCCCGAGATTCTGGCCAAGTACAAGCGTCACCTCCAGGCGCACTTTGACCAGGCTCGCATTGATGAGCTGCTCAAGGTGGGCTGGGACCGCCAGCAGCTGGAGAACTACGATGTTGACCAGTACGTCGACCTCTATGTCAAGGACAAGATGGTTGCCGCTGCCTAGATGGTGCAGCAAGGGAAAACTGGGGTTTGTTTGAATGGTTCCGAGCTACGGCTGGAATAGAATGCTTATGGTGTATGATGAACATACTTTGACTTTTATATCGCAAAATTACTGTATAGACTTGCGTCTTTTATTGAAATGTTTTGATTGATTCGTGCATCCTGAAAAATAGACAACATGCGTAGTACTTGGGAAAATATAGACTATATCCCTCCTCATCCCATCCATCACCCCGACGCCCCGGAGGTACAAGTAACCCCCAAACTAGACGGCGTATTCGCACAAAGCACCTCCGTCCCCCCATTCTTCGCCTTGACCGTATACGAACTAACCTTAACCCCACCAGTCCCAACCGCACCACAATCCAAATTCCCCGTAACAGACCCCTAGCCCCGACATAATAATTGCATTAGTTTCGTCATGGCTGTCTCGGATTCAGGCTAATTTGTATCCAGGGCTCTGAAAAGGGGGGGGGGGGAGGGGTGATGTTTATTGTTGGAAGGGCTTCATATATACTCGATGGATATTCATTACAAGCTGATCTCAATTTCCATATCTAGGTGTGAAAATCATACTCCTTTCGAGTTGGGCAACCTATTTCAGTCAAGATGCATTTGACAACTCTCCCCTCAGCCCTACCCCTCGCTACCGGCATCATCGCCGCACCGAGTGACCTCACTCGTCGCACGAGTAGAACCAGCGCTCCTTCGGGGTGTCTTACCGTCGTTTCGGGCGGGACATACTCGACTATCGGTGCCGCACTGACTGCACCGGGCTCATCTACATCCGCCGCTTGTATCTATGTCACCAGTGGCACGTACGCGGAGCAGCTCACGATCAAGTATGCGGGAACTTTCTGTACGGAGAGGCATCGAACACGGGCACGTACAAGTATAACACTGTGACTATCACGCATACGATCTCCTCGTCAGACGCTGGTAGCCTGGATAAGAGCGCTACTGCCAATGTGGTTTCAGCTGGGTTTAAGATGTATAATATCAATTTGGTTAACGGATACGGGAAGGGTGCTCAGGCTGTTGCGTAAGTCATCCTACACCCCATTAATCTCGTCCTATTGATCTAATGAATGGTTCGCAGACTCGTCAGCAACGCCAATAAACTCGGTTTTTATGGCTGCCAGTTCACCGGGTACCAAGACACTCTGTACGCAAAGTCCGAAACTCAATACTACCCCAACTGCATGATCGAAGGTACACCCCCCTACCCAGCCCACTCAGTCTTGCAAACCACTCTAATACCATCCACGAGCCGTGGAGTACATCTTCGGCGACGCCTCCGCCTGGTTCGGCGAATGCGACATCGTCTCCAACGGCGGCGGCGCCATAACCGCAAACTCCCGCGAGACATCCACCGACACAGCGTGGTATGCAATTGACCACTGCAACATCAAAGCCGCGTCTGGACTTGACCTAGACGGTGATGTATATCTCGGTCGACTGTGGCGTGTCCTTGCCCGTGTGATCTACTAGAATTCCGTTTTTGGAAGTTTGATTAATTCGAAGGGGTGGACGACTATGGCTGCTAATGCGACGCCGTTGTATTATGAATATAATAACTCTGGTGATGGATCGTGTACTTTTAGTCGGGAGTATGAGAGGTCTATTTCGGCGGGAGTTACCAAGAAGACTGTTTTGGGGAGTGATTATGGTGATTGGATTGATTCAAGTTATTAGGGGGGATGTCTAGTTGGGCTGGGTAGGATGGGACTTTTATTTTGTTGAAAAATTGATCCTAGTTGAAATTGGAAATACGAAGCCAGATAGTACTGATTCATTAGTGTATTCGGTATCTAGGAGTGCTTGTATAGATATAATTAAGAAGCACAGGCCTTGGTCTTAGAATGCAAGAGATCCTTCGCCGGCCCAACGAACTTATGTCTAGCCCGGAAAGTCCAATCCATAACAAGCAATAGACAAACTCCAATGAAGACAGGTCCGGACCAATTCATGTTGGCAGCTGTGACAGGAAGCTGTGTCGGGAAAGGAACGAAGATGCACACGAAGATGCCGAAAACGAGAGAGAAGATGTTGATTGCCATACCGAAGCGACCGAGGTTCCAGGGACCGAATGAGATAGGACCGCGGTTGGAATCGAGTCGTCGGATGATCATCATGACAATGGGAATGAGATAGGAAACGTAAAGACTGCTGGTGGAAAGAGCGAGGATAGCGCTGAGGGCTGTTTCAGACGCGACGTTGATTACAGAGAGGACGACCACGGCGGCGCAGACGAGTAGGATAGCGCGTTTGGGGACGCGATGCTCCCGATCGACCTAATCATTTTGTTAGAGAGAAAACTCTTTCTGAGGGATTTTGATCAAGACGGGGGAGGGTAGCTAACGTGAGAAAAATATGGCGAAAACGGAAGGCCACCGTCACGAGCAAACGCCCAAGTCAATCGTGAGACGGAGGCAACCACCCCGACGTTAGAGACCATGCCAATTGCTGTAATGGCAGTTTGCATGGCTGTAGCTGCCCCGGCAGAGTTGGTTGCCTGCTTGAAAATTCCAATAATGGGGAACATATAAGCAGGGCTTAATGCATCGTTCACGCTGCCGATGCAGAAGAGAATGACGAGAAGGAAGACAAATGCCAACACTCCGTTGATAGCGATGGTCTGGACCAGGACCCGAGGAATAACGACTGCTGGATTCCGCACTTCCTCGCTCATGTGGATGGCACCGTCAAATCCAAGGAAACAGTAGGTAACCGTCAACATGCCTAGACACCAAGCAATACCGGGAGACTCCCAGCCCCCGCTTGCTGTGAGCAACTCGGTAAACACAAACTGCGAGGTACTGCGACGGCTGAGCAAGATGATAGGAACAACGATCGCAATGAACAGAGTGATGTGTAGAATGCCACCCATCATCTGCAACGCAGGCATGATCTTGATTCCGTAGATATTGACCAGGCCGGACCCGAGGATGATAGCCCACATAATCAACGTGCCATGCCATTGTTTCGGGATATAGTTAGAATCATTCAACAGGACCATGCCTTGGATTTGCGCTGCGACCAAGTAGCAAATACTTGTTGTGGACGCTTGCCATCCGAACACAGTGATCCATCCTTGGATCCAGGTGCTGAATGCTTGAACCCGGGGCGGGGCAAGTACGGCTGTCCAGTGATACTGAGCTCCAGCGAGCGGCGTCATCGAACTCATTTCTGCTAGTGACAGCATGATGAATGTTGTCCCGATTAAGGACAACACCATTCCCCAGACCAATCCG
Organism: Penicillium sp. PF1803; assembly: GCA_023626575.1. NCBI lineage: Eukaryota > Fungi > Ascomycota > Eurotiomycetes > Eurotiales > Aspergillaceae > Penicillium > Penicillium sp. PF1803. Next base: position 509,295 of record JAMAGZ010000006.1, read on the forward strand.
GCGGGGCCGCCGTTGACGAGGCCTGCTTCGAATCCACTGCGAGAGGGGATTATGATTAGCTTGCAAAGTGAAAGACTGAACAACACAGAAGAGACTCACTTTGCGACTGCTTCCCATGATGAGAGCAGAGTGATTGATAGACACAGAATTGAGAGTGACCCAAAACCTCTCTAGAAACACGGCAGTTGTAAGTAAGAAATATCATTCTTTCCTTTTTTTTTCTTCTTCCGGATCGGCACATTCAAAGTGAAGTTATTGCGATCGTCCGGACAGCAAGGGGGCCAGGTAACCTAACTTACATCCAAACGCTTCCCACTCGACATGGATGTCGTGACCCCGCCATTATAACCTCCATCGGAGCCAGAACGAGTGTGCATGCGTTGTTCGCTGAACTGTGCAGATTTAACCCCCAGCCGGGACATCTCGAAGCCCTCCGAGTTCGACATGGCGCCGGATTCACAATCGCGATCACCGAGGTAAACAAAAAACCAAAAAAATACAAAAGAGCGGATTATCTCACGAGATATAGTCCAATCGCACGTGGCTAATCAGGTCTTTGAGAGCAGACTCTTTGCTCGCTCTAAACCCGGGTTTCTGTCCATGCAAGAGTTCTGGACAGATGCAAATAGAAAGGGGGAAGCACAGCACTTGATTGCACGACAGAAACTAAACAACAAGTCCAAATCGAGCCGAGGACCCCGATATCTTACGCCCATTATTGGAAATGAGAAACGAACTCTCCAGAACGCCTTGGCAACAAAGTTGGCGTCATGCAGCCCGTCGTTATTGTGCGCCATGGTCGCATTACACTTTCGCGCAAGAGCTCCTTACTATCTAGGAAGTGGCGGCTTGGAATACCACTGGAGCAGCGAAACTTACTTAATTAGCGCCCAATTTGGGGGGGGGGGGGGGCGAATGAAGGCCTTGTGGCAAAGACAAGCACTGGCCGACGATAGTTCCAGAACGAGTTTATTGACCCGCCAGGTCCGCCACACAGTTGTTATCAGGACCACAAATCTTTTCTTTTCGAGACAGACTCCGTCCAGAACTTATCGAACAAATGTTGCGAGTGTCAAGAATGTCCTACAAAGTCGATGATTGGCTGTTGATTGAATCGCCATCAGCCGGGTCCACTTCCATTCGTGGATGTCTTTCCTCGTCGACCAACCAAGCCTTTCCCCCGCAACCAATCCTGGAGCCGCGGAGGGGGCCATGGTACTCCGTACTTTTCATTTGATGGGCAAGGACATCCCAAATCGAGCCAAGTGTCTAATCCGATCACAGTGATTGTATGTCCAATATACTACTACCATCTACCCCTCAATAACTCTGGCCCGCGTGGTTATGGGTTACGGTTACTGGTGCATCTCACAGTCTTCTATTATTACATATACCATGATCCATCATACCATGCCATGTGCTAATCTAACCCCCTGGCCCGGTCAGCCCAGAAGTTGACGTTTGGCAGGTATCCCCGAAACCTAAAGCCGGCCCCGAAGGCTTTTTACTTGACATTTGTCGACTATTGTTAACTTTGCTGGCTTTGCTAACTTTGCTTGATTTGATTAACTTTTTTTTCGACTCTGCCCAGTGCCAATGCCATGGATTGGGTTTTACATCCGGTGAGCGTGGCAAGGAAGTTGTGGAAGTTAGAACATGGCCTTTCGGCGAAAAGGGCACAGGCCGCCTCCCATGTGGAACCTTCCCCGACGGGGCTCCGCGTGCGCTCACGAAGGCGTTAGGCCATCGAGATTGGTCATAGAATCGATAGAATTCGAGGAAGAATGGTTCTGATAATTCTGATGGTTCTGTCGCACCATTCAATGCATGTAACCTGGTCGGCACTTCGAGCAATGCGTGAAATCTGAACCATCTAGAGCAAATTCTAATTGATTTATTGTACATAATAACCCTGTTTCTAATAGTATAATAGATTGCTCATTCATCTTGGCCCCGGCGTTCGGCTCATACGTAGCTACTACTTTGTGCTACTCCGTAGATTTCCAGGGGCATCAGCACGGCTCCTGCCGGGATACCAAGACGACTCCGTACATCCAATCCTCATTGCTGAATAGGACTAGACCCACCAGACAAAAGATTCACCTACCATCGACAGGATCTGCAATCTGTGATCTGCCATTCATTCCTTTTTTTTCATTCGTTTTTCTTTCGTTTCTTTAATCTTCTCTTTGCCGAACCCCTCTCGTTCAGAAGGACAGGGCTGATCGTCCTTGTGTCGCCATGGCTGGCACTTTACCTCCACTGTTCGAGATTACCGCCGACGATCATGGCGGATACGGTGCTGTCGCAGTGTATACACTGCTCGCATTGACAGTTGTCATTGTGTCCTCTCGTTTGTCGACTCGATGGTTCATCGGTCGTGTTGTCCATCCCGACGACATATTGCTGGGTGTATCATTGGTAAGGTCCTCGCCGTCGTGGTAGAGCATATGCGTTTACTGACATTAAAACTTGCGCACGAATTAGTTACTCGGAATCATACAAAGTGTATTAGCCCAACTTGCAATCTCCAATGGTCTGGGTCGACGACTATTGAATATCGGGGACCACCAGCTGGAAAAGTATCTCAAGGTGCGTGCAAACATTGAATCCCCGTCAGAGTCAAGGGTCTAATTTCAAATTGATATTCGTGCAGTTTGAGTATGCTGCTCAAATTCTGCTTATTGCGACAATCGCCTTCAGCAAGCTCTCCCTGGGCCTGTTGTTCAAGAACTTGATGACATCTCGTCGTTCATCTATCGCAAACCAGGCCTTGATGGGTGTGATTATTGCATGGGCACTGGCTTCTATCATCGCATTGGCTCTTCGGTGCTCCATGCCAACTCCTTGGAGATGGGATCAGCATGATCAATGTATCAACCAGGTATGACATGACGCTTTTGGCTACCTTCTTCGTACGAGTTGACATGCTGACAAATTTCCTTCGAAGGCTGCACTTTTCCAAGCAATTGCTGCTTTCAATATTCTTACAGATATTGCCCTCGTTGTACTTCCCTGCTTGTTGCTTCGGAATGTGCAGTTGACCCGGTTGAAGAAGTTCAGGATCATGGCGCTGCTCGCCAGTCGGTTTCTGTAAGTTAATGGTTCTCTTCTGGTTTGATACACCTGTTCTAACGTGACAATAGGGTATGCATCGCAACGGGCATTGAAGTCAAGTACACTGTGAAAATGCTCAACTCGCCTGATATTCCTTGTAAGAAAACTCTGGTCTACCATCCTGTTTCATATTACCAAGAAATGAATCTAACACAACTTGCAGGGGCAAACACCAATGCCACCATCTGGGACCAGTGAGTACATCCTACAAAAAAATCCAAAGCATGGCGGCAGCCACATCGAAAAACAAATGACTAATTATTTACAGAACCATGATGAACCTCAGCATCATCACAACTGCCCTCCCATCCCTCGGCCGCCTTGTCATCGAGCTTCAACCCAGCATCCACGCTTTCACCATCAACGACGACCCATCCGATATACGGGCGCCCGGTGGTGCATACAATTTCTCATCCATGGGCAAGTCAATGGACAACGGCTTGAAGCCAGGAACCTCGGTGCAGGTGACAAGTGGATGGCGGGAGTCGCTCAAGGATGATGGGGAGAGTACGGAGGGATTGGTCACTGGTGCTGACCAGCAAAATGTGATTCAGCAGACGATTCACTTTGAGGTCCATTGATCTCAATTGTATGATACCCACATAGCTATCCGCAAACTTTACTTAATGACGATGAGGAAGATAGATTTTTGATACCTAGGTGGCAATGCCGTAGGTGGGCACTCCCCTTACAACTAAATGTAGAATATCGTCACGGATAAAAAGGATTATGTATTTACCGTCTGGTCCCTGAGAGGGAACCTTTATTTGGACCCATTCAAGGTAAATTCATATCCCTCGGTGCTTCCATGGGAAACTGATCGAGGAACGTGGGATAACCCAATCCCGGCAAAATAGACATATCGGCCTCCCAGTCGAAGAAATGGCCCGAAAAAATACCACCCGGACTGGGACAAGTGCCTAGGGTGACGGGTGGTGCAACAATCGGGCCCTCCACCTTGGGCGGTTGTGGCGTCGGCGTATCATCCTCAGTCTCATCCGGTGTGGATGCATCCTGGGTCTGAGCCTGCTTCCGGGCCATAGGGTATGTGCCCAGGGGATTCAGGATATATTCAAGGGAAGATGGGTTGGAACTGTTGCACTGATTGCCAGAAAGCAGGGCGTTTGCCGACGAGGTCACAAAATCAGGCGATTCTGGAACGAATAGCGCGTTGAACCGTTTCAGGGCTTGGATGGCTGATTCACAGTACATGCTGACTTTCATGAAGCGCTGAAGATATTGCAAGATAATCACGTTCTTTTGAAGCATGGCTTGGTAGTCGAGATATGAAAATTGCGGAATGAGAGGCTCGGGACGGCCCCATGAGATGATCGTGGTGACAACGACGCTGCTGCAAACTTGCGTGTGCATTGCATATGGCCAGTCGACGAGGCTTGGTTTGTGACAGTTCCACAGATCGCTCAGGAGAGAAGCGATGTAGGCGGATTTGGTGACGCATACAAGATGACAACGCCTGACGAAATCTTCAGGGGCATTTTCGCGGATCCAACTTGTCGCAGTGTTGGGGAAGACCAGATTAGACACACCGACTCGGTATAGATCGTGGAAGTTTTGGGAGATCAGGATGTGTAAACCAAAGTACAAATTCAGCCTCCCGGAGCCTTTGAACAGGTACATATTCTCGGCCGAAATTCTCATATTCTCGGGGATTGAGGCTTCCAGGTCTCTCAGCTCGTGGTCAAGTTGAGAAAATTGGGAACTATTGTCTTCCACCCATGGTACCTCTCCTTCCAGATGCTTCACATATTTAAGGAGTTTGGAGCGAATGCTAGTGGCACGAAGATAGTAAGCCCGGATATCAATATGTGCTGCAAAGTCAATCCCAGGCACTGGATTGATCCCTGGAAGCAGCTTGCCTCGAGACAACATCTCAGTAACGCAAGGGGTGTTTGTGATGAAGAGTTCATCAGAGCAAGGAAGCTGAACCAGGATATCGTCGTACGGAATGAGACGAAGTTGATCGATTCCACACTCAATCAACGAGTCTAGCAGATAGCAGGCCCATGCTAGCCTTCTCCTACTTTCTTTGATGTGACAGGAAGCTGGGCTCCCTTGACACAACACATCCGAGTCCCGCTCCATGTTAAGCTGAACAACTTGCAGATGTCGAGTGATCTGTCCTGACACCATGAAACCCTTGGCATACTCTCCCACCCGAAGATAATACTCATGGAGTAAAACCTCAGTCATTATGCTCTCAATGCCCATGTCTCCAAATCCTGTAAAGAGACAGTGCCTCGCAGCCTCGGCCCAGCCGCGACCTGCGTCAAAGTATTGCACATTGCTTTTGAGGCCATCGGTGCCAGTGCAGAGTTTTTCCGCATAGTAAAAAGGTGCCGCTAGAGCGCAAATAATGTAAACGAGCCCGGATTTCTCCTGAGCCAATTTCTCGGGCGATTTCAATCGTTTCATGAAAGTTGGGATGTGTATGAAACCAAAGCATCGCACAGTATGCACACGAAGAAAGTATAGATCAATCAGATCACGGAGCCGATCAATCGCGGGCAAGTTGTTTGACGTGAGCCATGTGGGAATGACGGACGATGATCGTTTTCGTGTGGATTGCTCACTCTGGGTAGAGGAAGCAGAAGGAGGAGGCGCGGGCACATTTGCTTCGTTGTTGTATGAACAACTGAGGCCCTTTCGATCGCATTGTTCGCATGGCGCTCCGCCAGCACACTTGGTCTTGGCTCTTCTGCAATTGATGCATGAACGTAGTACACGTCGCCTCTTGAGCCCAGCTTCGGTCCTCTCATCGCTCATCCCATTGCTATTGAGGGTATGGCCGGATGAATATACACATTGCTCGCCATATCGGCGGCATCGAAGGCACCCGCCCGGGGTGCGATCACATTTGACCTTTGTTTCAAGTTGGCGAAATGGAAACCTTTACCGATCGGGGAAAACACGAGGCACTCACTTTGCGGTGGCGGCAGATTCGACAGCTAACAGGCTCCACCTGGGCCGCGCCCGGTGTGCGATTTTCAGCAGACATGCGGCGGCAAGAATCCCATAGGATCGAGCGCTAGCTAGCCTGGATCATGTATTATGCTGGGCGATTATGCGGGAAGCCGGATCTCGCTCGTGAAGAGTTTCTGCGCATAGGATGATAGGAAGTCGCAAGGCTTTGCTTTTTATTGCGGGGGTGGGAAAGGGGTGGGAGCCATCGGCGATGGTATCAACGCTAAAACGCCAATGGGGCCAGAAGTACGGAGTACGAAGTACCCAATACCATCTTAGGGTCGCATCCACCAGTTCTACGGTTGCTAGGGAAGTGCCTGAGGTTAGTGCAAGTTTCGCAAAATGTCTCACAGCTTACTATTGGTGTGCAACGTCGTTTATAGATACGAATTGTGCGGAATTAATTTATTTTCCGTGCTCACTATTGTTTAGGCTTCATGCATAGTAATAGTAGCACATCGCTTAACTCGTTTTTGATACTCGCTTAGCGAGAAAGAATGCGGCATCGGACGACGGATCATCAACAGTAACAACATTCTTGAAGGGACAGGTCCCATGTCCTGATAATTCATCAAGAAGCAAAATTTGAAAATTAGGTATTTTCATCAACGCTCCCGATAATACCAGCGAACTAGTCGCGGGATCACAAATCTGCTTTTTGGCTAGTGGCCTAACGATCTGAACCAGAGATCTGGCAGCAGATGTCAGGATTTCTAGGGCTTGAGGGTCTGGACTTGTGGCTCTGAAACCTAGCCTTGTCACAACTATTGCGAGGTCGGCAATAGTTTTCTTCGTCTCTGTCTCAGGGAAAAGGATGCGTGAGAGCAAGCCTTCCTTGCAATGTCCAAGGCTTGCCAAAACTTCACGCTCGAGTTCGGATAGACATTCTCCTTCGGTACCTTGACTCAATTCCAGACTGGTCAACAATGCCTGCACGGCCTGTTTTCCAATGTCAAACGCACTTCCCTGGTCTCCAAGTAGGGATCCCCAGCCACCAGCTCGCCCGATCTGTTTGACATTTCCCTTGGAGTCCTGCTTAAACGCGGTCGCAACCGACCCCGTGCCAGCGATCAGAGAGATAGCATGCGTGACTGAATCATCTAGGCCGATATGAGCACTCAGAAGCTCGCTGTCACTTGAAAGACGGAGGGTGCCATCTTTGGAAGATACCCCAAACAGTTGCTCCATCGACTTGGTCAAGCACTCCCGGCGATTGGCATGCTGTAACCCAGCTAGACCTGCCCACACAGCAGCAAATTTTGGCATTCTCTTTGAAAATAGTGGCCCTGATTCATCGGACACAAGTGAAAGGGCCTTCATCACGGCGCTTTCAATATGATTCATGAGAACATCAATCGGCACACAGTGAAAGTTACCAGCCCCAGCATAAGCTTGAGCCACTATTCCAGTCCGACTAGCGATGGACACTGCACATTTGGTTCCTCCACCATCAACAGCTAGGAAAAGCTCTTCGCTAGAATGGCCAGAGAGCTTGGAAATTTTATCGGGTAGGATTTGCTGGAGTGATTCAACAAAGAGATGGAAGTTGCCGTTGACCAAATCAAGGCGATTTCTAGCAACGTCTAGTGGAAGACCCGACACAATCACAGAGCAAGCAAGCTTGACCTTTCCTTCGCATTTTTTGACCAGGCCGTCCAGAGCGGAGTCCTCTATTGTGTATGGATTTTGTATCGTTTCGTCGAAGGCATGACCGTTTTTTTCGAGGATGTGATAGACTTGACGGATGATCCTGCGACCCCGGGCCAGGAGCTTGTGATTTTTCGCGCGTACATCGACCATCAGTCCATGGTAAGTCTTGCCCATTTTGATCATAGAACATGTACTGATCATGTTGAGGATTTGCTTTGCCGCACTGCCGCATTTTAGCCTGGTACTGCCGGCAAGAAATTCGGGTCCCAGCAGAGGAACAATCGAATGGGTGACCCCCAGACTTCCTATTGCAGATGGCGTTGTGTTTGTGATGGAGGCTGTCAATGAATTTTGTCTGATTGCGACTCGAAGAGCCCCAAGAACGAATGGAGTTCGCCCCGATGCCGAGATACCGATGACAGTGTCTTCGGAGGTGATTTGCAACCTTTCCAGCTGCGTTGACCCGTCTTGCTCAGAATCTTCTGCCACCTCCTGTGCCTTGATGATTGCTTCGCTGCCCCCGGCGACAATGGCCAGAAATCTATCATCTTCGACGGAAAATGTAACCGGAAGCTCGCTGCAGTCCATAAACCCAACTCGGCCACTATTTCCTGCTCCCACGTAAATGAGCCTTCCTCTGGCTTGTAGCCGAGGAACGAGATCCTCGATTAGTGATGCAATCACTGGTAGACAGCACGCAATGGCCGGACATATCCGCTCTTCTTCGCGATTAAAGGCTTTGCAAAGATCCGAAGTATTGAGCGTATCGATTGAACACGCTAGTAGATTGGGTGCTTCGGTTTGAAGTTGGCCGAGGGTGTCGACTTCGGGAAGCGAAGTTGGCATTGTTGTTCTTGGTGGCGTTATGTGGCTGGTTAGCCCTTTCTTCTGGAACTGCCGTGTCCTGCTCAGTTTCACCATCTTTCACGATGACTCCAGTCGATATTTTATAGATTATAGATCGGAATACCGATGCTGGATCTCGCTGGTGTGCATTTATGACGGATCTCGCCCACCACGAGATCCGCCCCCTGAGATTTTGCTCCCTCTGCGGGGACGACACGCTGTGTCACAAAGGCGAGCGAGTCGATTGATACACACGCCCTCTCCCCGCGATATTTAAGCCACCGGGCGCCGTGCGCATCTATGCCAAGTTTACGATCATAGCCTCGCCGTCTACAGCTTACTATGACGACCCCGATCAAGTCCGCCGAGGAGAGTGTCACCTCTCCCGACACGGTCGGCAACAACTCTCCCGATCATGTCGCTCCACCGTCGCTCCACCAGAACAATATCTTCGCGAGGATCCGGCATGACCCGTGGTTCCAGATCATCTTGATTTCTTTCATTGCGTTCTGCAATCCGGGCATGTACAACGCCCTCACCGGCATGGGCGGCTCGGGCCAGGTGGATAGCACCGTCTCGGCCAATGCCAACGTGGCCACCCACGCTGCTACCGCTGGCGCGGCTCTCGTGGTGGTCGGAACTCTATACAAGTATCTGGGCCCGCGTCTCTCGCTTCTCATTGGTGGTTGGACCTATGCTTTGTACGCGGGAGCCCTGCTGAACTCCATTCGAGTGAAGAACGGTGGGCCCTTTGTGATTGCCTCTGGTGCGCTGCTCGGTCTGGGGGCTGCCTTCTTTTGGGTTGCCCAGGGCACTATTATGGTGACCTATACGAATGATCAGACACGCGGCCGAGCTATTGGTGTTTTCTGGGTGATTTTCAACTTGGGAGGAACGATTGGCTCGCTCGCCAGTTTTGGACTGAATTACCACTCAAAGTCGGGCACTGTGACCGATTCGACCTATATTGCTTATATTGTCATCATGCTGTTTGGATGGGCACTTTCCGTCTTGGTCTGCTCGACAGAGAGTCTTTCCGAGAAATATCACGGCCATCGCATTGCCCAAGAATCGAAAGCGTTCAACTTTGGCAACTTGAAGTCGACCGTGATTCAGGTTCTTCGCATCGTGTTTGACTGGCGGAATTTGTGTCTTTACCCGATGTTCTATAACGCAAACGTCTTTTATTCTTATCAGCAGAACGACGTCAACGGCTTGACTTTCAACTTGCGCACACGGTCCCTCAATGGTGCACTTTACTGGATTGCTCAAATGGCCGGCGGGCTTCTGATGGGGCTGATTCTCGACCTGCACACCCTCAACCGCCGGACACGCGCTATCACCGGTTGGGCAATTCTTTTCGTCACTGGAATGGTCATCTGGGGTGGTGGGTATCAATTCCAGGTATGGGATGATAAACGCCTGGCGCTCGGGTTCAAACAGGATATCGACTACAAAGATGGCAGCAAATTCCTTGGTCCCATGTTTCTTTACTTCTTCTATGGCGCCTACGATTCATTCTGGCAGGCATTTTGCTATTGGATTATGGGTGCTCGGTCGCGCGACCCGGTGGTCAATGCCGTTGTCATTGGAGCATACTCTGCCTTGAAGCCTGCTGGTGGAGCCATGGCTTGGAGAATCAATGCAGAGAAGGTCAGCCCGATGAAGCAATTTGCTATGAACTGGGGCCTCAGCATCGGTAGTCTTCTGGTGGCTATTCCTACTGTGATGACGATCCGAAAGTCAGATAAAGATTTGGAGGACGATAACTCGGATGACCGGCTCGGAGATTCTGAGAAGAATCAAAGTTGATCCTTGTATTGTTTGACGAAACGAAGGAGTTCGGCAACCTCGATGCACGGCCCCCTGGTCTCGTAATTACTTGAACATATCTCATAATGCTGTACATAAGCATCTGCGACGGGAGTATCTATGGAAATGACATAGGTAGCATTGATAATATTTGATAATGGATTGAGCAGTCTAGCAGTCTAGCAGTCTGGCTTTGGATCAAACGACTTTAATTGAGCGATTTTTTAACGATAGGCCCGTAGCATCTGCGCGAGATCTCATTGGCAATTGAGTGGAGGTTAACACCTAGGACGCTAAAGGGATGGAAGAAGCAGGCCATTTCTCCTAGGATCAAGCTGTACTCTTCATAAGTTTGATGGCCGGCTGCTTTGTAAGAGCAGTTGAGTCGCTTCCTTCAAGACTATAGATTATTTTTCCAGCTGTTAACCGTTGCATCCGAGAAGTAATGAGAAAAGAGCCGTGTTCGGATCCAGGGAAGAGCTCAGCAAGATCATATGCATCACTCATGGGGCCATGGAAAGGAAAGGATTTGTCGATGTTGTCGCTATTGCCAGCCTCTTTAACTCATCTCTAGCACACCTCGTCATTTCATTGCCGCGTCGGCATGTGACTATCCGCGCAATCGGGGCAAAATAGAGCTTAAAGTTTGTAATACCGTGCCACTCAGCCAGAAGATGGCAGTGATAGAATCATCTTTGTGGTCTCGTGCGAAACGAATCGCTAGTTGTCTTTCCCCCATCTCCCAAAGTCTATGAATAATTGCAACCGTAAATGACAACCCGTGGGCCTGGATAAATACCCAACAATTGGGGCTCAGCTAACGGGTTAACGAAGCGCATCGCATTAGGCTTTAGACGCTATGCTATATCAGTTCCTATCTAGGAGCATATTGCTTTGCATCGAGTTAAGCATCTCTCTCATCAAGCATCCTCTTCTTGACGATATATTTTCCTCGTTTCTCCCATCTCTGATAAGCTCTCCCCTTTCTGAACAACGGCTAGAGGAAAGTGCCAATCCGATACATAATTGAATAAGATATTTAGCCTGAGCTTTTCGCCCAAAGAGAAAATATCTGACTATCCCAGGAGGTATTTCTCAACGGCTAACCAGAAAATGTCAGTATTATAAAATCGCTTCGCTAGATCGTGCTAAGAGCAATCATTTACCTACGACAATAGATAGTTCATTGGCTCTCACTCGGCGCGTGCACGCAACATTTCTTTGAAGAACATTCTCGATATTTTTCTTCAGAAATAACTTTTAGAAAGCACTAAGAGCTAGAGCAAGGTCTTCCTACATGACGCCAGATTTTAATTAAAGAGCAGTTCGATATTCAGGAATTTCAGGTGGAGAGGAATCATTGTTATGCAGTATCGGCCACGGAGTAAGAAGCTTGACAGATAGGACACTTATAATGTCGGTACTCAAACCAGGAGGCTAAACAAGTTGTGTGAAAGGCATGATGACATCTATTTAGAACAATTATTCCACTATCCTGCCTGGAATCCTTGGCTCCAATATATGAAGATTCGCCTGACCGAGAGCCAGAAGCCTTGCGTCGTCCGTGGGGTAACCGAGCCGGTTCTGGAAGGACAAGAACTGGGGATGATGATAATGACGAGAGACAGATGGGGCTATGAAGCAAGTTAGCTCAATCTATGACACATCAAAACACAGCAGCGAAGCTCTCAGGAGATCCTCTCGCTGATAAGACCCTGTAGGCCAAGATAGCAAAGCATGGTTCAGGAACGTCAGATAGGCAATGGTAGTGACCATATTGTGCCAAGACGGGGTGGGAATCCCGATGCCCAGACCCGCCCAGAAGAAGAATTGGGTAACGAAAACATTGGCCGGGCCCTGTAGGGCAATTGAATCCATGGCCCAGCCCTGGGCATTCCCCGCATCACATCATCCGGGTCCCAGAGCCAAGCCATGCTGTCGCAACGTGGGCTGGGTCCGCGGATGTATTTGCGGGACAGTGCAAAGAATGAAACAAAGTTGATAACGTACCAAATCTCGCGGGAGTACTGTTCAATATCTCTTGGGGCATTCTGCCTCTCTAGCCATTGCTCCACTGAGGGTTGTTGCATGGATGATGTAAGGTCGTGGATCTCATTTGTGGTTCTAGCAGCAGCGCGGCGCCGGTGATACCGCATGATCATGCTAATCGAACAGAAACAGGATGTTAATATCTGCCCGCGCAAGGCTTCCAGAGTGTTCGCCCGCATGAAGCGGGGCACAGCCAAGGTGTGTCTGTGCCCGGTCTATGAACTCACATTGGCACAATGCTGATGATCGAGAACAGCACGATGGCCCCAATCACGATCCCGATCACCTCACCTTGAGGTAGAGTCTCGCCCGTCATGAGTGGGGGAGCATGGAAACCGGTGCCCAGATCCACGCAAGGCAAGGTAAATTGCGAATACGAGCACGACAAGTGGAAGTAGCCCAATAGAAGCGAATACTATCGCTGTAGATGGACGGTTGGGCTAGTGAATAGTGCGCCCTCGATCGGATCAGTCGGGAAATGCTAGATAAAGCAAATTCCACCTCAATACCCCACCAGGTAGACCAAGACTGGAGTAGAGCGGAGGTTGAGCTTGTGTTTGCGAGTATCGGCGTTTTGCCACCATAAATGTACTGTTGTGGTAAACTGTTTTGCACAAAAAACTCGAGCCAGGGAGAAATTCGAGCCCGGACGGTTGGGCAGATTTGAACCGCGAGGTGGGCTCTCGAGCCTCGGAGAATACAGACTGCCAAGAAGCATCCAAGATGAGCCAAGAATGACACATTATCGCCGGGCGTTGGAGGTGTCGCGCGGAGGGATGCCCAGACAATGCCCAGATTCCCGCTCTTGGCATTCCGCGCCGTCGCCAATCACCGTGCGGTGGCGGCTACCGGCGGAGCCAACGCCGAGATCAGTCGTGTGCGTCATTCTCGCCTCGGCTAAGGTTGCAACTGCAGTGCCAAGATGGCCCGCTCGATGCCGACGCGTGGTTCATGATAGCGATTGGTCGCTATCTTTGGGTATCCCCAGACTCCAAATCTGGATGATATCGGAGTAGAGAGACCCTCAGAACCGGTTGCATCTCGGCGGAATTTGCCATCAAGTCCGCCCGGGGAATTATTTATATCGGGCTAGTCCCTTGGAGGGAGAAGAAGGAAGAAAAGAAGAATAGGCTTTTGGAACTACGTGTACTTTAAAGTCAAGAGGATCAAGAAACTTCTATAGATTCAATATTCTCTTTATCACATCGCGGGGAATTGGAATTGCTCTTTTGACCCGTGCATGGACTCTCACACCATCCTGGACACCTTCTATATGAAACCTCCTTAGACAAGGTTCCTTCCCAAGCACGACACACCCCGTCATACTCTCTGCCCACTCTCTACCTCAACTCCAACAGACTTACTTTCCCTGGACACGCGTGATGTCTCAGGAGAGGCGCCAACCCAAGCGTTCCCAGTCTTCCAACTCCAACGATGCTACCTCGCAGTCGTATCTGTCTCAGCCAGCTCATAGTCTCTCCTTTGAGGCTGTTATCCGTGAGCTAGGCACAAACTCTGATGATGGCCTCACAACTGGTGAAGTCAAGCAACGTCTCGAGAAATATGGACAGAATATCTTGGAAGGAGACGAAGGCGTCTCAATTGCCAAGATTTTCATTCGCCAAGTTGCTAATGCCATGATGCTTGTAAGTGAATCAGCAACAACCCGGCCGGAAGAATTCGTATGTGAAAGAAATTGGCTAACCCAATGTTTTCATTTCTAGGTTCTTATTATCGCAATGGCAGTCAGCTTCGGCATCAAGTCATGGATTGAGGGCGGCTTCGTCACAGCCGTCATCTTACTCAACATAGTTGTGGGCGTGTACCAGGACTTTGCCGCTGAAAAGACCATGGACTCTTTGCGAAACCTGAGCTCCCCTACTGGAGTCGTGACTCGCGATGGCAAAACCGCTACTATACCTGCCAACGAGATTATTCCCGGTGATATGGTCGAATTGAAGGTTGGAGATACGGTGCCTGCGGATCTGAGGTACGTTGAGACGATCCTTCGGAATTGAGCGAAATTAACAATGGGCTAACTATAAATGCGACAGATTGACCGAGGCATTCAACTTCGAGACCGACGAGGCCCTCTTGACCGGCGAATCTCTCCCTGTTCAGAAAGAAGCGGATGCAGTCTTTGATACCGATACGGGTCCTGGAGACCGATTGAACATCGCGTACAGTTCGTCAACCGTTACACGTGGACGCGCGAGAGGTGTTGTGGTAGGAACTGGTATGCGAACTGAAATTGGTGCCATTGCCGCTGCCCTTCGTGGAGGTGATTCCAAGCGTCGCCCGGTCAAGCGTGGACCGGAGGGTGAAACCAAGAAGCGTTGGTACATCCAGGCCTGGACATTGACTACCACCGATGCCATTGGGCGGTTCCTGGGAATCAACGTCGGTACTCCCCTTCAGCGCAAGCTGTCTAAGCTCGCACTACTTCTCTTCGGTATCGCCGTCATTTTCGCGATTGTTGTGGCTGGTTCCAATGATTGGCGTGGCGATAACGAAGTTATCATTTACGCTGTGGCTACAGGCCTTGCTATGATTCCCGCTTGTCTGGTCGTCGTGCTCACCATCACAATGGCCGTGGGTACGAAGCAAATGGTACAAAGGCATGTAATTGTCCGCAAGTTGGACTCTTTGGAAGCACTTGGTGCCGTGACCAACATCTGCTCGGACAAGACTGGTACCTTGACTCAAGGACGCATGGTTGCCAAGAGGGCTTGGATTCCGTCTATGGGAACATACTCGGTCGGGTCTTCAAATGATCCTTTGAACCCATACGAGGGCGATTTGAGCCTTATCCAGGAGCCTCCAGTCAAGTTGAACTCTGAATCGACGGGTGAAGCAGCCAACCCCGAGAAGCTGTTGAAAGATAATGAGCTTCTAGAATCCTTACTCAATGTTGCTGCTATGGCGAACCTGGCACATCTACACAAGGACTCGAACAATGAATGGCAAGCTCGCGGTGAACCTACCGATATCGCCATCCAGGTCTTTGCCTCGCGTTTCAACTGGGGTGTCGATCGTTGGACTAAAGGCGAGAAGCCCGCATGGATCCAGAAGGCCGAGTATCCATTTGACTCGAGCGTGAAAAAGATGTCTGTTGTCTTTGCGAAACGCAGTGAAGGCTCCGAGAAGCTCTCCCAGATGGTCTTCACTAAGGGAGCTGTTGAGCGAGTCATCGATTCTTGCACATCTATCACCTGGAAGGATGGCGCATCCGTGCCTCTTGACGACGATATCCGCGACGAGATCTTGCAGAATATGGAAGCTCTGGCCAAGGAGGGTCTGCGAGTCCTCTGCCTGGCTGGAAGAGAACATGCCCCTGGCGATAACGCAAGCGATAAACCACTTCCACGTGAAGAAATCGAGAAAGATCTGGTCTTCTACGGATTGATCGGTCTGTATGATCCCCCTCGACCTGAGACCGCTGGTGCAATTAGCCAATGTTACAAGGCCGGTATCTCCGTTCACATGGTCACCGGTGATCACCCTGGAACTGCTCGGGCAATTGCTGCTCAAGTTGGCATTATCCCATCCAATATGGACATGATCGCAAAGGACGTCGCCGATGCCATGGTTATGACCGCTAGCGAATTTGACAAACTGACCGAAGATGAAATTGACAACCTGCCCACATTGCCACTCGTCATCGCTCGATGTGCGCCGAATACCAAAGTTCGCATGATCGAGGCCTTGCATCGTCGTGGTCGCTACGTGGCGATGACTGGTGACGGAGTGAATGACTCGCCTTCGCTAAAGCGGGCCGATGTTGGTATTGCAATGGGTCAAAACGGATCTGATGTTGCCAAGGATGCTTCGGAGCTAGTATTGACTGATGACAACTTTGCTTCCATCATTAATGGTATTGAAGAAGGACGACGGATTTTCGACAATATTCAGAAATTCGTGCTGCACTTGCTGGCTGAAAACGTCGCATTAGCATTGACCCTGCTGATCGGCCTTGCCTTCAAGGATGACAGCAATCAATCTGTCTTCCCTATTGCCCCTGTTGAAATTATCTGGATCATCATGATTACCTCCGGTCTGCCCGATATGGGTCTAGGAATGGAGGCTGCGGCACCGGAGGTCATGGACAGGCCACCTCAAAGCGTATGTTAATCTTTTCGTCAACTCAACGCCCTGACTGTTCCACATACTAACTCATTCCAAACAGAAACAAGGTGTTTTCACCTGGGAGATTATTGTCGACACTCTGGTCTACGGCGTATGGATGGCCGCCCTCTGTCTATCAGCCTTCGCCCTAGTCATGTTCCGCTGGGGCGATGGTAACCTCGCAATGGGCTGCAACACGCATTACAATGACCCAAACAAACCCTACACCTGTGACACTGTATTCCGCGCCCGTGCAACAACATTCACCTGCATGACATGGTTCGCCCTATTCCTCGCATGGGAGATGATGAACTTGCGTCGCAGCTTCTTCCGCATGAAACCCGATTCCAAGCGCTACTTCACTCAATGGATGCACGACATTTGGCACAACCAGTTCCTCTTCTGGGGTATCATGACTGGGTTTGTGCTTGCCTTCCCTATCATCTACATCCCCGTCATCAACCACAGCGTTTTCAAGCATTCGGCCATCTCGTGGGAATGGGGTATTGTGTTTGTCGAGACGGTACTTTTCTTCGCTGGTATTGAGTTCTGGAAGTGGTGCAAGCGCGCTTATTTCCGTCGTCAGGCTTTCAAGCAGCAGAAGGAAGGTGGTGACGTTCCGACTGGTGATCACCGTGGGCTGAGGGACTTCAGTCGCTACACCACTATGGATCGATCTGAGACGCAGGCTACCAGAGATGAGATGGTTGAGAAGTCAATGGTTTGAAGTCAGATGAAGGATGTTGGAGATTTTGTGCATGAAGCGCATTGATGAATCATATAGACAAATGCTGCTGTTGATATTTCGTATTTTGTTCTCTCATTAGAATATGCACTTGAAATGAATATTATTCTCACAATTTTTTGGTCAATAGACCTTCTCATGGATGTGTCCATAAAGGGATAAAGTCATGACACGGCTCTTCGGTAGGCGTGAGGAAGAGTCGCGATCATAAAATCGAGTTTGTGTGGTAAATTAAAACGCAGAGCATTCAAGGTTCAGATGCCACTTCCTTCTTCGCAGCCTCATCAGCGATGATATTTTTCTCCGGATACTGAGTATCCTTCCATCTTTCCCAGAAGAGAGCTCCTTTGCGTAGCGACGCGATGGTCTCCCAGAAAGTGCAGAAGACGAAAAGAGCCATGATGGTGGATAAAATTGAGGTAGCACCCAAATGCTTCGCAAGTGGTAGCAGAATCATGATGATACCAGTGACGGGCCGCATGATCAAGCGAAGTGGCTATATGAAGTATTAGCAACCAATGAATTAATCGGCAATACCGACTCTCGGGCAACTTGAAATACCTTATCTAAAAGCAAGGTCCCACGCTCGTCCTTTGATCCGTGCATCAGGGCGAAAATATACAGACAGATCATGCCAACACCAAGACCAGCGCAGAGCAACCATCGCTGCGGCTCTTCGAATTCATGCTCCGCCACGGATGCCGCAGCAACATGACCACCGGCCAGCAGACTAGCAATCAACGGGAGGTGGATCAAGGCAAAGGCAAAAGCCGTGTAGATGCTGTGTCGCAGAGGATGGTCGTTCTCAACGGAACCATCGTTATGCACATACAGCCAATTCAGACAGAAGGCGATGATCAGAGTCCAAATTGCTCGAAAAAGGCGATCGTTCATGCCAACTGCAGCATGCGAACCGACAATAATCAGGTAAAGAAACTCGCCAAGAGCGATAATATAGAACGCCGCGTATCGGTCCACTTCATGGTTGATATCCACGGCGGTAGTATACGTTGCGCGAAGCAGCTTCTTTGCAGCGGGGGAATAACAGAAGATCCATGTACACTCCTCGACAAATATAGCCACAGCCGCGGTCGCAATCTTGCTGCGAATGGAGACCGACTCAAAGTATAGTGGGATGTATATGCAGAGACAAAGAGTGGAGAGCCCCACCCAGAGCCGTTGCTGAGCCCGGTGATGATAGCTCGCGAACGAGTAGTATAGATGGGCGAGGTTGCATGTAATTCGAGCGGCCATATAGGCTCCAACTGCAGAGCGCATGGCGCCAATTTCTTCATCGACTAGGGGCGCATTGTTGCCGTAAACGACTAGAGTGGCCATGACCCATAGGATGAGCACGCGTTGGAGGAGGTCATCGTTGTAGAAGGAGTTCATTAATTCGCGCAGGTCGCTCCACACATGCCATGATGGTGAGAGAATAAGCTGTAGATGGCAAAAATTGATCAGTACAGCTTCAATTTGAGAGCAATTGGTGCACAAATGCTGCTCACAATGTACTTGACGAGCTTCGCGCCCGAGATATCTTCCACCAGGGTATCCGCAAAGTTCGATAGGATCGCAACGTACAGCAAGTCGAGGAACAGCTCGAATCGGCCTACAGGGCATAGTATGAGCCATTGACACACCTTGACACGCCTTTTCATGCTGTGCGACCGCGATTCTTCTTACCTGCTTGTCGTTCATCTTCCGAGCGCTTCACCAGCGTCCCGTTCTCAAACCACTGCAGCGCCCGTGGCTGGCGGAAGAGGAAGCGGGGGTTTGATTGGAGATCGTGGCACTCAATGCCGACTCCCGTAGGCACAGACATGATGCGCGAAGGCTATGCACGTCAATGTACAGTGAACATTCAGGGTGAAGAAGGAGATGCTCGTGAGTCGTAAGGGATGAGAGATAAGCACAAAGAAGCGGGTTAAGACCGACAATGCTCGAGCTTGGCGAGCTTGGCGATCTTGGCCTTTGAAGCCCCACGGCTCTCGACCCGAGGACCGCCCGATCTCAGATCTCGTTCCCAGGGCCCTGGATACAGTAGCTCCATGTACTGCTGTGGAGAAGACACTCTGTCGTTTGGATATTTGGCATTCCATTGAGGCGGCGACGATCAGCGCAAAAAACTTTACGGAGCTGGCATATTTTCCAGTGAAGGTTGACCGCATGTCCTAGAGCGCAAAACTGCTATGTCTCTGACTATATGTCTCTGACTATATGTCTCTGACTATATGTCTCTGTCTCTCTTGGCATGCAAGTCGGTCAATCTTGAACAACAGGGCGACGGAGTACCTAGTATTTTATCCGAAGTCCGTTCATAATGCCAGAATAACGGCCAATCGACCAATTCCAAGACAATCTCCTAAGGAAGGTCAGATTGAAACTGATCCTGTCGCCCCTTTTTCCTACAGGAGGATTTTGACGCCTGAATGCCAAGGCAACAAATACCCTTTTCACATAGAGATAAGGCGCCTCCTTGTAACCTTAGCCAAATGAATCTAGATTGGTGAAATCTATTGTTTTTATGTATAGCAAAAATAGTATCCTGGCATGATCATAGTTTCGCCTCTCTGTCCGTCGAACCGCCATCCAACCACGATTGGATCGTTCGTACCAAGCCGTCTATTTCCTCTTCTGTATTACCTGCATGCAAACAAACTCGTACCCGTTCACTGCCCTCAGGAATGGTGGGCGGCATGATAGCACGAATGATATAGCCAGCTTCTTGGCACGCGCTCGCCAATTGACGTGGCTGCGATGTGCGCAGGGAGAAGATGGGGGATGTGGGGAAATGATCAACTTCGAACACGACCGATTGATTTACTTGAAGATTGCCCAAGCGTTGGTGGAGATGCTTGATCAACTGCTGAACCCGAGTTCGTAACTAAAATCGCTAGTGAGCTTGGAGGATCAAGGCGTTGAAAGTGCATAAGATAACTAACTGAGTCGGTTTCTCCAAGAGATAGGAGCTCGTAAGCGGTACGGATAGACGCGAGGAAGGGAAAGCCAAGGGCGGTGGTATAAATAAGGCTGCGAGCATAATTGATCAGGTAATCTCTTGTCTCGGGGCCACAGAGCACCATAGCTGATAAAAGAACTGTCAGTGATTTGCGATGTGCAGATTTACCAGAGATACTACATACCTCCATGACTCGCGAGTGCCTTTCCAAAAGTATGCACGCGAATGAACATTCGATCCTGAACGCCGAGATGCTGGACCACACCAGCACCGCGAGGTCCGAAGACTCCCGTGGCATGTGCCTCATCGACGATAAAGTAACCGTTTTGATGTGGAAGCAAGTCATCCACCACTTGGATAAACTCCTTGATAGGAGCCACGTCACCATCCATGCTGTAAAGCGACTCCACGACTATAAAGACATTTCGTGTTCCGTTTTGAACACTGGCATCTCTTTGGATCTCAGCGGCCAGGACATCTCTGAGGGCCGTGGGAGAGCTATGCGCAAACATCTTTCTTGCGCCTGCCCGGGAAAGCCGCATGCCCTCACGGGCACTCGCATGAACCAGCTCATCGTACACAATGAGATCCCCCGGCTGAGGAATGCTGGAAAGGACTCCTATGTTGGCATCATAGCCAGAGTTGAATAGAAGTGCTGTGGGAGCATCGTGGAAGTCGGCCACAAAGCGCTCCAGATCCTCAGCATAAGCGGAGTTTCCATCGAGAAGTCGAGATCCACCACTGGCAAAAGGGAACGACTCTGAAGTATCGTTCAAATGTGCCAAATAGCGGTTTCTGAAGGCTGGTGATGTTGACAGAGAGAGAAAGTCATTGGAAGAGAAATCAACCGCTGTCCGAGGCAAAACTGTCAATCTCCGGCGGGCCGATTTCGCTTCCCGGTTGACAAGCGCACTCGTTAGAGAGTCGACTAGAGTCTTGGGTGTAGGCGATGACGTGCCCGTCACCGTGCGCGATCGGGAATCCATTGGGAGGCTGGAGAGTAGTCGATGGGCTTTCCGGTTGGCTTCGACAGTTACATGAAACAAGTTGCGTTAATGGGGAATCATGCACGATCGGTTAGTCACGGGCGTTCCTGTCGATAGTTAATGATCAGGCACGGTCAATGATCATCCCGCACTTTAAAGCTCTTAGTGTCAGAGCGGACCACGGACGAATCCGGGGCTGAGGATTGTGACTCGTAAGCGCAATCAACACGTCGAGGTCGCGTGTCTGCAGTTTTCGAAATCCAATCAGCCTGTTTTGTGTCTAGCAAGATGGATTGACATCAATTTTGACTCCTTCTGGGTCATTCTGCGCGTGGTTGGGGGCCCTCAACTCTTTTTCAACGGGAAATTCAACCTCGGTGAAGTTCGGTGAAGGGAGGAGTGAAGAAGGTGGAGCCGCCGCGGAGGTGATGATTCGCCAATTGGCAGCCAAACTTGCCCGGTAAACGCAATCAGTCGCTCGCCCGGACTTGGCTGTGAACCGCGCTGGAGTCATCGCGGGGAATCGGTTAACTCGGGCTTTTGACCTTGAAACATTGGACTCGCTGACTCTTTCTACTTGCTCCTTTGCAATTGAGTCATGGCTCCTGTTGGTGCTGGTCTTTGGCGCACACTGCGCGCGCACCAGGTGTATGGTGCCAATACGGACGTTGGGAAGACAATCGTGTCGACGGTGCTGTGCAATGCTGTCCAGAGACAGAAGCAGAGGGCCGCGTTCCTGAAGCCCGTCTCCACAGGATCGTTAGATGAGGCTGATGATCGGTAAGCAATGCGCTGTCTTGTTGAAGAATGA
This sequence comes from Penicillium sp. PF1803, assembly GCA_023626575.1. Lineage (NCBI taxonomy): Eukaryota > Fungi > Ascomycota > Eurotiomycetes > Eurotiales > Aspergillaceae > Penicillium > Penicillium sp. PF1803. The sequence continues at coordinate 531,380 of JAMAGZ010000006.1, forward strand.
AATGTCCTAATCAATGTTTCTAGGCATCTGAAGCGGTACGGGGCTGGAACATTGACCAAGTGCCTCTACCAGTTTGATGAACCTGTTAGCCCGCATATCGCAGCAAGAAACAAGACCGTGAGTGAGCTACACTATGTATATGACTAAAGCTAATCGAAAAGAAGATTCCCCGAGATGACGACCTGCTCGCATCTATCCATAAGACCCTCTCTGACTGGGCCCAGACGGACATTGACTTCGCCCTGGTTGAAACTGCGGGAGGAGTCCACTCACCAGGACCCAATGGAAACTCACAAGCAGATCTATATCGCCCATTGCGACTGCCGATTGTCCTCGTGGCGGACTCACGTCTAGGAGGCATTTCTTCCTCCATTTCTGCATATGAGTCGCTTCTGCTCCGAGGATACGACGTCCAGTCAGTTTTATTGTTCCGTGATGATTACTACCAAAATCATGAGTATCTGGGCAACTTTTTCCGCAACAAAAGCATTCCCCTAGTTCCATTGCCAGCCCCGCCTGCAAGACCATCTCAGACTGATGCCAGCTCGCTGGCAAGAGACGAAGAAGCCATGGCTTCGTATTACCAGAAAGTTTCCCAAGAGTCAGATATACTGCGTCTGCTTGAGGAAATGAATATCAAGAACACTGAACGAATCGAACGCCTGGAGGAAATGGCCAGCCGTGCCCAGGACCTAATCTGGTACCCCTTCACTCAGCACTATGGCATGCGTCCAAAGGATATTACAGTGATTGATTCCGCCCACGATGACTTTTTCCAAACATTTGGCACTAGTCGCTCGGAGAAGCCGGAAAGCGAGCTCCGTCCCACTTTTGATGGCTCGGCTTCTTGGTGGACTCAGGGACTAGGCCACGGCAACCCCGAGTTGTCGCTGTCCGCAGCCTATGCCGCCGGTCGGTATGGCCATGTGATGTTTGCAGGCGCGGTGCATGAGCCAGCGCTTGCTCTTGCCGATAGCTTATTAAAAACCCTCGATAACCCGCGCTTCGCTAAAGTCTTCTATACGGATAATGGCAGTACAGGCATGGAAGTCGCTGTGAAAATGGGTCTTCGTGTTGCTTGCGAACGGTACGGCTGGGATGCTACCAAGGAGCAGATCAGCATCCTGGGACTCAAGGGCAGCTACCATGGAGACACCATTGGTGTGATGGATTGCTCCGATCCCTCGACCTATAACCAGAAGGTTGAGTGGTACCGTGGCCGTGGTCACTGGTTTGATTTCCCTATCGTCAAGATGGTCGATGGACAATGGAAGGTCGAAGTTCCTGCTGAGCTGAAGGCTGAACTTGGTTCAGATGCCGAGTTTGACTCGCTTGGCTCAGTGTTTGATTTGAACACACGTTTGAGCTCTGAGATGAGCCAGCGCTATAAGGATTATATTCGCAATACCATCGAGGATCTGGTAAAACGCCACGGGATGAAGTTCGGTGCTCTCATTCTAGAGCCTGTCATCCTGGGTGCTGGAGGCATGCTTTTCTGGTAAGTCTGTTCGAGACAAATGCGGTATAAACACTACTAACGGCGAACTCTTGACAGTGATCCTCTCTTCCAGCGATGCCTGACTGATGTTGTCCGCGATCACCCGGAACTATTCTCTCCCAATGCACCGTCCCCCAAGGCTTCCCCATCGTGGTCGGGCTTGCCAGTTATTTTCGACGAGGTCTTTACTGGTCTCTACCGACTTGGTCGACCAACATCTGCCTCCTTCCTCGGCGTGTACCCTGATGTCGCCGTGAACGCAAAGCTTCTCACCGGTGGTCTGATTCCCCTGTGTACAACAGTTGCTAGCCAGGAGATCTTCGATACTTTCTCGAGTCCCGAGAAGAGTGACGCTCTCCTCCATGGCCATAGTTATACAGCTCACGCAGTGGGATGTACTGTCGCTGTTGACTCACTCAAAGCCATGGCTGCCATGGATAAAAACGGCTCATGGGAGAAGTTCAAGACCGATTGGAGTCCCAAGGCCACACCTCCTACAAGTGCATCTACGCCGGATGTATGGAGCGTGTGGTCGCAGAGCCTACTGCAAGATCTCTCTTGTGCTGAATCTGTCGAAAGTGTCTTCGCAATTGGTACTGTTCTTAGTATCTCCCTTCGCGATGCCCAGGGTGGTGGTAAGTCTCCCAACGAGGTCTCTTCAAAGGCAAACGAACTAAAGCTAACTACTGTCTAGGTTACACCTCCAACGCAGCCAAGGGATTACAACAGCACCTTGCTATTGGTAGCGACAAGTTCAATGTCCACTCTCGGGTTTTGGGTAATGTACTCTACTTGATGTCCAGTGTTACGTCAAAGCCCGAGTCACTTCAGGAGCTGGAGAACCTGCTGCGCTCTTCGCTTGTCTGAACGAATATAGCATAAGATACGTCAATGTAAAAAAAAAAAATGGAATAAGAAATTCCCCGGCGACTCAACATTGGATATACTCCCGAGGATGGTTGGCCACCACGATCATGTAGATGAATGTGCCCCGAAAATCTTTAGAACAAGAAAAAAAAAGCCAACCTAAGTCTGCCGCATCCGGCCCCACCGCTAAGACTTTAGTGCAGAACCATAGCCACCACGCCGAGATGAAATCTGCCGTAATAGCGCATCAGTGAGTACAGTAACTATCAACTTTACCCGATATCCAAAGCATAGGATATATCCGAGCTCGAAGTCGACAGGACAGATTGTTGGGCAGGCTATAATATGGCCGTGGGTTAACATCAGATCTACAAGAAATGAGTGAAGTCAATATCGAGATAACACTGCAACAACGAAAGCACATTAATACGTTGAACCCTCCCAAATCGTCCGAGTGTGTGAACTTAATTCCTTAAAAGCAGGGCCGTGGATTGAATCTTGTCAATTGCCCGTATGCTCGCCCATGTGAGAATCAAGTGACCCGGAAATTCGGGAATTATTATCCATTCAAAGTCGCGTAGATGACATCATTAGATACTTAAATGTTCGCTTATATCAATTCAAAATTTGTCTCTACTCCTATCCAATTTCCTCAGACCTAGAAAAATAATCTGACCAGCATATAAGTCACTGCAATATGGTTGATCATACCGATATTTGCCGCTGGTCGCAACGGCGCAGCAGCAGAAAACGGAGGAGAACCACCTGCAGTCGTAAATGAGCCCGATGGTGATGAAACAGCCCCAGTAGTGGATCCACCAGACTGCGACTCGCCAGAAGCTGTTCCTGCTCCCGAGATGGCTGTGGGTGAGCCCGTACTTTGAGTGCCCCTGGATGGAACTGTCGGTGCTGCGGTAGAATGTTCTTGGCTGCCACTTGACGCCATCGAACCCGTAGTGGTATGTGCAGTGGCGGATTCTGCATTGAACGAAGAAGTGCTCTCGGACCCGATGCCAGTAGTTTGCGCAGCCCTTGAACCCGAAGACGCAGAGTACACTGATGTACCGCTTGTTCTTGAGCTTTGGGAAGAAGGAATTGATGCAGCAGTTGTCTCTGAAGATGCAAAAGACAACAATTGCCCAGTAGTTTTCTCTGAACAGGTGGAAGTGGAGTCAAATGCAGTGCTTGTTGCAGAATGAGAAGATGGGGCTGATGTACCACTTGCTGCAGAAGAAGGAACAGATCCGGGACTTGTCCCTGAAGATTTAGACAAGATGACTAGAGAAGTACTTGAACCTGTCGCAGAAGAGTGAACCGATCCGGAAGTTGTACTTGAAGATGTAACTGAAGAGACCGATCCAGAACTCGATGAAGAAGAAGAGAGTATAGAAAGACTCGTCCCAGGAATAGAAGTAGAAATTGAGGAAGTGCTTGTTCCCCTCGCAGAAGAGGAAGCAGATCCAGAAGCCGATGACGAAGAGGGGAGTATAGAAGGACCTGTCCCAGGAATGGAAGAAGAAATTGAGGAAGTGCTTGTTCCCCTCGCAGAAGAGGAGGCAGATCCAGAAGCCGATGACGAAGAGGGGAGTATAGAAGGACTTGTCCCAGGAATGGAAGAAGAAATTGAGGAAGTGCTTGTTCCCCTCGCAGAAGAGGAGGCAGATCCAGAAGTCGTTACCGAAGATGTCGAGCGAGAGACAGACGCAATAATTGTTGAAGAAAGCGAGGTTGAGACTGATGTAGTATTTGTTCCACAATATGGCTCATAGTTCCGAATGGCACCCAGTAGGTTAGCAAAGGCTACGACGAGAGTGCTATTACCAGAGTTCTGGTAATCGTGGCAGAGATGCTGTAGGTTGCCGGTGATATTCTGATAAGTGGTATCCGAATATAGTTGCGTACATTCCTGATCCAGCGAGACCGCGAAGCTCGTATTCGCTGGATAGTCTGGGAAATAGGAAAGAAACTCGGAGCATAGATTGTTGGAAATCGTTGGGGAGGTCGTTGACGAGGACCGAGGGATGAAGCGTTTCGTGTTCGACCCGCACTCGACTCTGGTAACAGCATCCATCGCAACACCTGCCGCGAACCCCACAGGTCCAATGACTCCAAGTGCACCACAAGCAGTTTCGTAGGCATCAGCTAGTCCTGCGGCGACAGTGAGACCGACTTCCCCGCCGAATAGAATGCCGGCAGCAACCAGTAATCCACCGAAAGCACTAGTGACTCCTAATCCAAATCCGTTGTCATTGTCAGTGGAGGATCCCGCCCCGGCGTACAATAGTTGTCCCACGGTGCTGACAGCAGCTGGTAGACTGTCGAGCGGACAAAGAGTGCCGACTTTTGTGATCCAATCATTAATATTGCTGACAGTAGCATCGACAGTCTTTGCCGTGTCGCAAGGATTCGGAGGTGGGGGAGTCTCGATACACTGAAATCCAGTGTGCTCGTCGCCAGTCAAAGTCTGCAAGGCTCCCCCACAGCCGACGCAACTCGGGCTCCCGCCGCATCTGCCACCAGTGACGGCAATATAACCCACCGGACAATCACAGCAGGACCAGCTCCAATGGTTGCGCACGTACTGACACGCGCAACAGCAGGCCCCGCAACAGCCGTCTCCTGAATCGACAGTTGCGGGATCACCATAGCTGAGGACTTGGTTTGGGCCACAGGATGGAGCAGTGTCGACATCGCTACAGAGATCCAGCCAGGCCACACACTTTCCAGGGGATCCGATATGCGTGTTATCGAGGCAGAGACCATCACAGCAATAGACCGAATTACCAACCAAGGGACCTCCGGTGCTGCACTTGGTGCTGAGTGGGTCAGCGTATATCACCTGGCCCCAGGCGCGAAGGGCAAAAGGACATAGGACAAACAGGACAGACAAGCGGTTCATCTTGGATGAACTCTTTTGTGTGTCTTGTTGTTGAAGACGACGGGGCGGTGTCACGCCAGCGAGGAGATTGAAGGTAGTAGTAAGGGAGTAGCAAGAATTGCAAGCTCACAGGAACACATAATATATCAGGTTGGCCCCTGAGTTTCACTCCTTTTATACTGTACGCAATGTTTACTCCAGGTTGAGAGGATTTCTGGTCGGGCTGAGACATCAGGAGTAAGAGCTAGTTGGACCGAGCTCATCTCGGCAATGATAGGACCAGTGAAACTTGGCATCACATATTGACTTCTATTCTATTTGATATATTATTTGCCTACTGAAGCGCGAAGAGCGATTCCAGACCACTAAAGCCAAGCCCTCGGTTCATTGTGCTTGTATCCGCCAAATCGCCACTCTAGCTGAAGGTGAGAATTTCTTGGCCTAATGATAAGCTTTGCTCAAGCCTGTCAAGGACCAATCAGAGGCCTTGTTTGACGTCTAATCCCGTATACCTACGTAGGAGGCGAAATGCCAAGTCCTCCAAGACGCGAACCACTGTGGTGGTGTATACCGGTCCAATCAGGTGGTAACTTCCTCGCTTCGATTTTCCTGAGGACCACGCTAAAGCGAGCAAGCTACAGTAGCAGGGGAGGGGATACGGGGCTGCAATGCGAAAGTTCAATAATGTTTTCCTCCGTGCCTGACCCGAACTCATCCCCACTTCGCTTTTATAATCCTCGTCCCTTGAAATTTCACTATGTACATACCATATTGCGTGAGTGAGATGTGACGGGAGTCTTATGGGACATAAAAGAGGTATATAAGGTTAACATAGCCCTATCAATGCAAGCGAAGCACCTTGGTCGCTCTTCTTAGATAGCGGGCCGATCGATGTATTTCCGAAATCCAGAGGGGAGATTCCAGTTCGAATCTTATTGGAGAACTGTGTACTTGATGACATCGTTGTGCTCACAGGCTGCTCTGAATAAGCTCAATCCATCAACTCACACCTTCTCAAAAACGTCGGGTAGCTTAGGTAGTTCTTTGCCTTTTGATTTTGCGATGAAAGAATCCTGCATTATGCCATTACCATACTCAAGATACGTTGTCCGACAGCAACCGTGAACGCACAGGCGGGCCAGGGCAGGTCAAGTCGGTAAATTTCACAGTCCCATGCTAAGTCAGGAGGGCTGGTTCCCGCTCTAAAAACCGCCGAGTAGGCATATGTAGAGGGAGCTGTCAGATTCAGACATGGACCAGGACAGACCGACAGCAGACTTCCCCTCATCTTGATCAAATCATCATCAAAGCCGCCTCCCCAAGTGTGCCCCGTTTCCCCTGCTGGCTGAACGCCTGAATTTTCAGGATTCAAGAAATCATTCAGGCACCAAGGCCACCGCTCGGTGTCGAATACAGATGGGGCATAATACCGTTAGACCAAAAATGTGCCATAACTAACTAGTTAGTTAGTTAGTTAGTTAGTTAACTAAGTTAACTAACTAGTTAACTAGTTAGGCAACATTCTTAGTCATACGGGCTTCTTGTTGTTCCGACACTCGGTGAAATCATTCGGAGAATTACATAATCTTCAGTTGCCTGAAATTCCGAATCGCCTTCATTGGTCTCACCGCATTATTCTTCTTCTTCTTCTTCTTATTATTATTATTAGCCTCCTGATCATGTCGAATTGAGAATAATAATGTCGCCGATTTCCTAACTGCTTTCTCGGAGTTCGAGACCACGTGGTTAGTAGTAGCACTGTAGGTACTGTAGTACTGTAGTACTCCGTAGTGGGGTCGGATCGGACCATTGGAAGGAGTAAGCTTTTTCTAATTGTCCCGCATCCAGCGATTACAGTAGTATACTGGAGTCAGCACCAGGCACTAACAAGAAGTCAAGAACAACCCGCGAGGCTCCTGGCCCATCATTCCCTCCCCGTGCTCGGGCTAACTAGAGAAACCGGAATGGTAAGCCTTTTAGCGCGGGTCCACTACGCCACGAAAGGCGCATTGAGAGCTCACACGTGGAGCGTCGGCGACTCGGCAAGGGTCCGAGCGGAGTCTTGTTGCGTAGAAGCGACCTGTTTCTGGTCAGCAAGTAGGCCGGAGGCCGTTAGCACATTAAATTAAGTCCACACTCAGCGGTTTCTCGATGCACGTGGGCGCTAGTCGTGGAGCTTCGACATCAAGGTAGTAAGGTACGGAGTATGGAGGGTTTGTCCGTTTACTCCGGCAAGACTCTACCTAACACTTGGGTGTCATGAGGAAGATGAGAGTGGAGTCGAAGAGATTGCGCGTGCAGTAGTTCACAAAGGTATTTAATCCATGACAGCTCCCTGTGCAAGGCTTGATTTTACGAGCAGCGGATCCCAATTTAGTCAATTGACCTCTTTTGTACTCACAAAGATGAAGTTCTCCAGCTCGATTCTCCTCGCCGGTCTGTCTCTGGTGGGAGCGATCCCGGTGGAGCAGTCCGCTGACAGCGTCCATCATGCCAAACCCAGCAAGGGAAGATGGTTTGAACGTGAGTCAACATTTACGCATATCCGAGAGAGGGAACATGGCGAAAAAAAAGAAAAGAAGCCAAAAAAGAAAAGAAAAAAAACAAAACAAAAAAAGCTGACAACAGCGGAATATAGGCTTCGTTGTCATCGTTCTGGAAAACACCAACAAGGGCGTCACGATGGGAAACCCATATTTCCTCAATCTCACCCACTGGGGTATGCTTTTGGACAGATATCATGGTAAGATGCATCTCTTCCTTATCGCAATGAATATATGATACTCATGGTATTCGGATGACATCTAGGCACCACTCATCCCTCGCAGGTAAGCCATCAATTTATTCCGGCTCTGGGTAGTTATTGAAATCAAGCTGACGGTGGGCGATAGCCCAACTACATCACAATGATTACCCACTCCGATGCTGCTGGCGTTTATGATGACAGTGATCACAACACGACCGCGCCGAATCTGATTGACCTGTTCGAGCCCGCGGGTAGGTTTGCTCTTCCAATTTCATCCTATAAACCGGAGATCCTGACATGCAATTCTAGGAATCAGCTGGAAGGCCTACATGGAAGGCTACAAGCCTCTTGCCAACGGTGAATGCAACCCTTACTCTGCCGACAAGGAGACTTTATATGTCCGGTTAGTGTCACACCCTGGCGTCTTGACAGTATGGAAGCGTCGCTTACCAGAGAGTAGCAAGCACAACCCCTTCATGTCCTTCGACAACATCCGCAACAACACTGCTCGGTGCCAGAACATTGTGAACGCCGAGGAGAACTTCGCCAAGGATGTCGCTAAGGGTGCCAAGGCTCCTATGTACATGTACTACTCGCCAAACCTCAATAATGACGCGCACAACACCAACATCTCCTATGCCGCCAAGGACATGCAGTACCTCGTTGATACCATGCTCCTCAACAAGGAGTTCATGAAGGACACGGCCATTCTCATTACCTTCGATGAGGACAGTAAGTGCCCCGACCATGTTTACGCCAAAATTTCCTCGGATATTTACGAGTATACTCACACGCTCCTAGACGTCTACACCAATGACAACTTCGGTGACCCCAACTCGATCTACTCTCTCCTCCTCGGCAACGATACCATCAAGTGCTACGACTGTGTTGACCAGAACTACTACAACCGTGAGTATCCCCAAATAGTCCAGATTCTCCTCCACGTACTGAATGTGTCTCTTCTCTCATCTAGACTTCTCTCAAGTCGTCACTCTCGAGAGAAACTGGAACCTGAGCACTCTCCCCGGAGAGGGTTGGGACCAATGGACCCGTCCTTTCGGCTCGCTCCGTACTCACTCTGACGATATTTGCGCCTTTGCTCCCTGCAGCGAGTACTATGACGGAAAGAGCCCCGCCCGTGCTGACGCCAACTGGAACGACCAGGGTTTGTAAGCGGGAAGCAGGCGAGGTCTTCCTCAATTTTGTGACTCAACCTGGTAACATGCGCCCTTGGGTAACATGCGCCCTTGTCGAGTCGCTGAATATGTTTGTAGATAGAGTGTAAGTTGTGTCACTATTACTATCCACTCCATACCTATGCACTCCTAGAGTGTTCTCCAGTCGTTTCGATAAATCGGATTTAATAGTAATATGCGCTGTACAAGACTCGATTTGCCATTGATCGCATAATTACCTACCAGACTCAGTCCACTAGTTCTCCACTTGTATACCTATAGACACACGCCCCGAGGACACACCCCGGCCCTATCCTAAACGGATTGGAAGAGGACCCCCTTAACTAGCGAATTCGCCTAACGTTTTAGTTAGAATTGCTTTCTATGGTCTGCGCATGTATACACTAAAAGCCCAGAGCTTAGCACGTCCCAATACCCCAAGGGAGATCGCAGGACGGCAGGCTTCGCCTACCGCCCAATGGACGTTAATCAATATCATCATCCTCATCCTCATCATCGATAGAATGGGGTCTGCCCTCGGGATTTGCCTATTCTCCCGAGAAGACAGGCTTAGGAAGCCCATACACACCCTTAACGAGCCAGGCAGGAGCAAGACAAAGAGATAGTGCTTCATGCCATAGTTTGTTTTGGCTTAGACTGCATTTCTCAACAGCCCTAGGAGTAGCTTCATCGGGATTTGACTCTCGGATGACAACGGATGTCTCTTCGACGGCATTTGGAAACCAACCATAGCGAAACCGCCCGTTGTATGATCGAATTTAAATTGCCAAGATACCGGGATCTGCTAGATCCCGACGTTGAGCCTGGCGATCTCCCGAGTACTAAGTCTAGGTCTACAGTCTAGGTCTACATTGATGACCAACGTCAGCGTTGCCCATGGCGTGATTGTGTACAGAAGCAGACCCCGAGCCTATTTAGTGAAACATCGAGCAAAATTTAGGGAGCGATATCATATGAGATTGTGAATCTGTGGGCCTGTATAAGTAAAAAGCAATTCCCGAGTTATAGACCTGAGTGGCGTGATAGAGATCTCTTGCGTACGCAGGAAGACATCAAGGTGACTCTGTATGGGCTGTAAGTAAACGAGATGACTCCTAAAACTTATATAAAGCAGCTTTCATCCTGTTCCTTAGGGTGGAATATTCTCTCAATCACAAAGACTCTTCTCGCAAGCAATTCAAAGAACACCAAACAACCTTCGACATGGCTCCCGTCCTCAAAAAATACAAGGCCGCAGCAGTCAATGCTGAGCCTGGATGGTTCGACATTGAGGAGTCTGTTCGCCGCACGATTCATTGGATTGATGAAGCCGGGAAGGCGGGTTGCAAGTTCATTGCATTTCCCGAATTGTGTGAGTATCGCTTCACTTCGAATGAGTAGTCTTCTAGATCCGCGTTTACTAAACGAAGCAGGGATCCCTGGCTACCCATACTGGGCCTGGAAGGTCAACTACCAGGAGAGCCTGCCCCTTTTGAAGAAGTATCGTGAGAACAGTCTCCCTTCCGATTCGGAGGAAATGTGTCGCATTCGTGAAGCTGCGCGTAACAATAAGATCTTCGTCTCTCTCGGATACTCCGAGGTGGATCTCGCCAGCTTGTATACAACTCAAATCATGATCAACCCGGCTGGAGACATCATCAATCATCGCCGCAAGATCAAGGCTACCCATGTCGAGCGCCTGGTCTTTGGTGATGGCACTGGTGATACTACCGAATCAGTCATGGATACTGAGATTGGACGCATCGGACACTTGAACTGCTGGGAGAATATGAACCCATTCCTGAAGGCCTATGCTGCGTCTCTGGGAGAGCAGGTCCATGTTGCTGCTTGGCCTCTGTATCCTGGAAAGGAGACTCTCAAGTATCCGGACCCTTATACCAACATCGCCGAAGCCAATGCCGACGTAAGTTTCCAAATTTTATTAAATAACAATGAATGGCGATCTGATTACTGACAAGACTGCCAAGCTCGTGACTCCCGCCTATGCCATCGAAACCGGCGCCTTCACTCTTGCACCTTGGCAGACAATCACTGCGGAAGGTATCAAGCTCAACACGCCACCTGGAAAGGAGCTGGAAGATCCCAACATTTACAACGGAAATGGCCGTATCTTCGGGCCTGATGGTCAGAACCTGGTTCCCCATCCCGACAAGGACTTCCAGGGTCTCCTTTTCGTTGATGTTAGTTATTCCTGGGCCCTGTGGACCCCTACCTTTCTCCACACTCTCTTTGATAGTGTAATGTTAACAGACTTCTATAGATCGATCTTGATGAAATCCATCTCACCAAGTCTTTGGCTGACTTTGTAAGTTTTTGTCAAGAAGAGCGATATTTCAAAAACGGCACTAACAGGATTCATAACAGGGTGGGCACTACATGAGGCCTGACCTGATCCGTCTCTTGGTGGACACTAATCGCAAGGATCTGGTTGTGCACGAAGACCGAGTCAACGGAGGTATTGTTTACCAAAAGACCGTGGACCGTGTCGGACTCTCTAGGCCCTTGGGTGGACCCACTGAAGGGTCGACCAGCGAATGAATGGCAAGCTCCGCCAGCACTTTATGGCCTTGCATTCACATTCATCAGCTGGAGGTAGGAAGCAATTCGATGTCTGGCCTGGAGGTCTTTGAGGTTTTTCCCCTGTGGTTTTTCCCTCTCTTGTACCATCTCCTCTCTTGTTGATTCTTTTCTTACTATCTTCGAGTTTGCTCGCTAAATACACACGATTACTTGCCTATAATGTGCAAAAATGGAGGAATTTTCTGCACATAGCAATCGAATTCCCTGCGAACATTTCGATAATGTTGTTAAGTGCTCTGCCTAGGGCTCACGGGTAGGATGACGAAAATAGATTCTATGTACGTGTTTATGGAGAAATACCCCGCAAGTAAGAAGCTCTCTCTTTGGAAGTCATCGCACCCCGCTTGGTATGCCCTCATTAGATCTTATATGCAATGCTCCTTGAGTAGCTAGGTCAGCGGAGAAGTCATGCCTAGGAAGCTAGAATGGCTACGCAAAATCTCACTGGTACATTTTTCGCTGCAATGATATCATTTAATGTTAGAACCAATACCTGAATCTCCGAGATTTTCAGAGGTGGCCGACAAAAGCCGTGCCCTACATTCCATTGCTCGATGGTGCCGTTCCTAGCCGGCGTTTACGCAGACCAAACTAGGGGTAGCCCTTTGGATGATTCCATGCCCCACAGTGAGCACGTCAAAAGTAACCTGAGAAAATTACGCTTGAAGAGGAACCGCTGCGACTGTGATGATTGTGACAAGACAGCGTGATGTATTGTCGAGTAAGCTAGTGTCGACCTAAATAGCCCCTTGGATGAATAGTATCATGGGTCCCGCTTCTGTAGCGTTTTGGCTTGAATTTTAGGGACGGCTCGGGCAGCGATTGGCTTAGAATGATAAGCCCACTTTTCTAAATGTTTGAAGTACTGAATTCTAAGCCAGGCCAATAGGATATAACCTGTATTGACGTAAATTCTTGCCGTCACTTGATTAGCAATGAGCCCTTCCATCCCTTCTTGCTATTTTGAACCTGATCGGGATCACTGGGTAATGTGACATATTGTGCCCTTGAATCCTCCGTTAGATAATAGACCTGGCGGTCGGAAATTTCAGAGATGTTGCTAATTTTGCTTCCTTGGGCCTCTTTTGAAGCTCCAGCTGCATACATTCAATGGATTCCGGTACCTCTTTTTCTGACGACTCAGGGGCATGTGAAGAAATGAAGCTGTCCCCATGTGAAGAAAAAGTCAAATCAGATGCATTCAAAGATTCAACGTTGCCACCCATCGATGGTGGCATCCATGCATGGTTGTTCTTAGCTGCTTCTGCAATGATAGAAGCTCTTGTATGGGGTTCGTCACCACATTCTCTCAGTATCTCATTCAGCCGAGGCCATGTCTGACCTAAACAGGATTTGCCTTTTCATTCGGTGTTTTCCAGAGTTATTATCATGACAATGAAATTGTCCAAGATTCCAACATGGTGGCAGTCATCGGAACCTGTGCAACAGTCAGAGAAAATTAAATCCAACTTGACAAACCATCAGCTAATGCATGATGATATAGGGTGTCGCGTATATGAGCTGTCCTCTAGTGATCACGACTATGATCCTCCTCCCTCGAACGGCAAGGTGGTTCTCCACAATCGGTCTAACCATCATGTGTCTTTCGCTGGCCATGGGCTCGTTTTCTAAAAACTTCACACACCTCGTGCTTTCCCAAGGCGTGGGGTTTGGCATAGGTGGCTGTATCGCATATAGCCCCTCTATCTTATACATGTCTGAATGGTTTGATAAACGAAGAGGGCTTGCTTTCGGCATTGTCTGGGCTGGATCCGGTTTATCCGGAGTGCTTATCCCTCTCGCTCTGGAGAAATTCTTGGGACAATACGGTTTCCGGACAACTTTGAGAATCTTTTCCGTGTTGATATTCGTGCTCGCCGCTCCATTTCTCTATTTTCACAAGTCACGCCTCCCTGTTTCGAGAGAAGTCAAATGCGATCGGCTCAATGCTCGGTTCTTGTGCAGCCGAGTCTCGATCATCTACCAGCTTGGTAACATTGCACAGGCACTCGGATTTTTCCTCCCCGCGATTTATCTTCCAACGCTTGCACGTACTCTTGGGGCCTCGGATTTCCTGGCATCACTTACAGTGACTGCTCTGAACCTGGCATCTGTATTCGGCAGCGTGTCCATGGGATTTTTATCAGATCGGTGGCACACACTCACATGTGTTTCAATCTCCACAGCGGGCACCGCAGTATCCGTTTTTCTGATATGGGGCTTTGCTACCACTATTCCGGGTTTGATCGTGTTTGGAGTTGCCTACGGAATCTTTGCAGGCGGCTACTCTGCTATCTGGTCGGGTATGATACGCGAAATCCAGAATGATAACCCGGCAGCAGATGCGACCATCATTTTCTCCACTATAGCATTCGGACGCGGTGTCGGTAATGTTGTTAGTGGACCATTCAGCGAGGCATTGATACAAGCAGATAGCTGGCAAGGGCATGCAATGGGTGCCTATGGTAGTGGATTCGGGCTTCTCATTGTCTGTACAGGCCTTACTGCCGTTTTAGGAGGATTTTCCTTGATTTCACACTTTTCAAGATGTATAAAATAATGGCAAGGTCATGATGGAGTCGTGCTTGCTTCGGGGATGCTTTCTTGATTTATCGCAAAACGCGCGAAACTCATGTATCATACTACTGCACTTTTGGCACCAGAATACATACCAAATAAGATGATTTTGAAGTTTTGTCGCGGTTTCAAGATCAATGAACCCCACCGTACCAACAATGCCAACTAGACGAGCTTCATGGCTTCCATAATCAAAGCGAAATTGAAATTCCATAGCAATCTCGTTGGAGCGGCTATGCTGGGAACTTGGTCACTGAAGCTAGAATCTGTGACATGATATTGCTTAGTGACTGTCGCTTGCCGAAAGTGAATCCAATTGTCATGACTAAAATTTCCAAGTTTGGTGTCAAGATAGCGCTTGGAGCCCCCATGCTGGTCTGATCGAATGATTGCCCACGGCGAAGGGGCCTAGGCTAAGACTAGGCTACGTTTAAAAATGGCTGAACAGGCGCTAGTCGCCTAATATAAGCTTTCATATCTTGCTGAAGTACAGGCGAAGCTGCAATTAAAAGGCACGAGGGGCTTCTCTGCCTCCATACCCGGTTCAATGACAATGCAAGCAAATATTGTCTTTCTCGAGTTGTTGAGGCCGAAAACCGAACCAGCCCGGCTACCCCCGGCGCAGGTATGAGGCCCCGAGATTTTTGTTATATAATTGATCCCCGACCCGACTCGCTGGTTGGCGTGCAAGTAAATAAAAGTGGAGGACGTAGTCCACTGCGGCGCCCGGAAGTGGACCGAGAGACGCTTAACCCGGTGATGATCGAGCCCGAGGGTCCAAGCTAACCAACCATTTACATCATCAAATGGACCCTGAGCCGTCAACCTACGCGTTTTGTTCTCCAAATTTGACTATGCATTTGGAGATTGTCATGGACGATAATTCCGATAGCTCCAGATTTCTAGAATTACCGAGCCCCAGAATGAATGCCCCAAACACCCAAACACCCCGTCACTGCGGGGGTTTCGGTTGTCGAATGCGACGTTAGATCCACCTCGAGGGTTTTTTGCACACACACATATCTGCTATTATTCCCTGCCCTTACAAAACCGTTTTTGTTTCTTTCTCGCGCGGGAATTTGCTTGTCTGCGCGAAAGCCCTGTTACAACCGGCAAAAATGACTCGGCAGGAAGTGACTTCGTCGCCTGAGCTCGGCGACTCAGAGCCGGGGTGGAATGAGAAGTCGATGGAAAATGACGGCAAACCGCGTTATCAAGATGCCTTTGGTGACGAGTCAAATGCTGAAGTTAAATACAAGACAATGGAGTGGTGGTAAGTTCCGGTGATATCAAAGATCCGAAGGTTTCCTCTCATTTCCTCTAACATGGATTGATTTTAGGCAGGCTGGAATGTGTAAGTTTTGATTCATTCCAAGTAAAACCCGGTATCAGGTGAAGAGCAAAATATCTGATTGAACGCAGTCATGATTGCGGAATCCGTTTCATTAGGTGTTCTGTCGCTGCCAGCAACCCTTGCACAGCTGGGTCTTGCACCGTAAGTTTCTTGATCTCTAGAAAACAAAATACAACAGATGATGCTAATGCATTCTCACAGGGCTCTTGTATTAATCATCGGTCTCGGACTCCTTGCTACATATACTGGCTATGTTATTGGACAGTTCCACCAGGCATATCCTCACATTCAAAACCTGGCCGACGCGGGAGATGTACTAATGGGAGCCTTTGGACGAGAACTTTTCGGTATCGGCCAGCTGCTCTTTTCCATTTTCATCATGGGAAGCCACATTTTGACATTCAGTGTCATGATGAACACAATCACTGAGCACGGCACCTGTACTATGGTCTTCACGACAGTCGGATTTGTTATCTGCATGGTGTGTTCGCTGCCTCGTACCATGAAGAACATGACCTATATCTCCGGCGTTTGTACGTGAACCTGTATTCATTTTGATTTGAACCCCTATCACTGACTATTCGTCAATGCAGCTTTTGTCAGCATCTTCAGTGCCGTCATGGTCACCATGATCGGCGTAGGCGTCCAGGCCAACGGAGTCTCAAGGATTCAGGCCACCATCGATACTGATCTGTTCCACGCGTTTACCGCCGTGACTAACATTGTCTTTGCTTATTGTGCCCATGTGGCATTCTTTGGCCTTCTTGCTGAGATGAAGAACCCGAGAGAGTTCCCGAAGGCACTTTATATGCTGCAGACCTTTGAGATCATCTTCTATACTGTTGCCGCTGTTGTGATTTACTACTATGCAGGCCAGTCCGTTGAGTCTCCGGCTCTGGGATCCGCGGGGCCTCTCCTAAAGAAGGTGGCATATGGCCTCGCCATCCCTACAATCGTTGGTGCTGGTGTTGTCAACGGTCATGTCGGTCTGAAATATATCTACGTCCGTCTCTTCCGCGGAACTGATCGGATGCACCGTCGTGATCTGGTCTCTGTCGGTTCTTGGGTTGCTATCGGCTTAACGTGCTGGGCCATTGCTTGGATTATTGCCGACGCTATTCCGGTATTTAGCGACTTGCTCGGCTTGATCAGCTCCCTATTCGCTAGTTGGTTCAGTTATGGGCTTGGTGGTATCTACTGGCTGCATATCAACTGGGGCAAGTGGTTCTCTTCTCCGAGAAAGATCTGCCTCACAATCATCAACATGCTGATTGTGTTAATTGGTGGGTGTATGTGTGGTCTCGGCCTTTATGTCTCTGGAAAGGCGATTCACGATGATGCCTCTAGCAACAGCTTCTCCTGTGCCAGTAACGCGTAAAGGCATTTTGAATGGCTCGGGGTATGACTTACGTCCATCGCTGCTGTACCATGACCAGATCTGTTTTGTGAATGGTATCATAGGCTTTTTAGAAATTGATAATTGAGTTGATTCGATATACTCAATCCTGATACCACCTTCTGTTTGTGAGTAGCTCGACCAAAGATCAGTAAAGGGCTTGGCGCAGGCAAGCTAATGCAGACCAAGTGGATTTGATCACAACAGCCTTGGCCCTGATACCCAATCATTATATAGCGATCTCGGAAATAATTTGCTCAAATTCAAGATACGAAGCCCATCATTCATGGCTCTCGTCGTCAAGAATTGCAAAGTCTCAGCCATCAATTAGGTCGAGCGGTAAATGACCCTAGGCTTGCTTCTATTTCTACCTAAGGGCGTCGGAGATCTAAAACCTTCCAAAGGTTGTCGGAACTCGTCCGGTAACTCAATGCTTTGGCGAACGCGCTCTCACGATCGCATGTCATTCTGTCACTACTTTTGGCGTAGAATACGACAAAAAAAAAGGCTTCGGCTTCGACTTGCCGGACGATGGGGCCTTCCATTTACCGAATGGGGTCAGTGATCCCCATACGAAAGACTACTATGAACGTACTATCAGACCTTTAAAGCCTACATTAGTACATGGTGTACACAGTGTATCTGGAGGAAGATTCGACGATAGACAATTACAAGTCATTTCTTATGGGAGTCGGGCAACCAGTTCGGAAAGAATAATCTCTGCATCTCGGTGAGCCCGAAGGACAAGCTTAAACGGCCCCTTTTCCGTTCGGGGACTGAGGCTAAGTATTGAAACGTATCATAAATTCGTAATCGTCACTGGAGGAAGCCTTGGCAGCAGGGGGCCTTGCAGTCGATTTGAATTTGCGAGTTTGGAGGCTTTGATTGATACCATTGCCACCATTATCCCAGCTATCCTCCCGTGTAGCCCTAGTGCGTAAATCTATGATATCAAGTATCATTCCCCTCGAGCCCGTGTAAATACTGCTAAAACGTGGCAGCGAGGATTATTCATCGACAAGCTAGGTTACGAAATTTCCCGTTGCCAAGATTGGTTATCGGGAAGGTGAGACATGAAAACGCAGAGCCAATAGCATATCGCATATAAGCCTTCCCCGCGGGTTGAGACCCACATTGCCAGAGAGCCGAACGTGGATGACTCGTGGCTCTGGTTCCCAGTAGTGTGCCACTTGCGAAGTTTTCCCTCTAAAGTTTCTTACCCCGTGCTGGATCACTGTGCCGGGTAACACTGGTCTCCTCGTTCCTTCTCACCACACTCCTTGAATTCGACGTTACTACCTGAGTCGCCGGCGATTCAAGCAGTGCGCATCTCCTGCCGATGCACGATTTCCGATGACACAGCAGCAAAACTAATTGCTCGTTCGACCTGTCAAAAGTGACATGGTGACAACATGAGTCCGACAACCTAAAAATTCGTAAGTCATGAATACTAGGCGGGAATATCACCATTCTGATGACCTTTCGAATATTGAATAACATGTTTCATGGCGTAGTTTCCTAGCGCGTCCGCGGATGAGCGCTCGCTACTTTTCTCTCCTTATCTCTCGGCAACAGAATGCCACTCGAAGATGGCCAGGACTCGGTACAGAAATGGAGGGCCTCCAAAGGCTGGCTACCTCGGACGTTACACAAATCATACCTTATTCCCCTAGCAGGCTTGTTCCTGTTCATGTTGGGCGTCATTGAACTGCTGCGACAATACTCAAAGAGAATGGGGGGTATCGTCCATTGGACATATGAGGAGGACTTGCCAACAGCCATATGGGGAGCCTACACCTATCTACCCTTGATCTTTGCCTTGTTGGCCATCAATCTCCTGGATATTTGCGCCCAGGATGTACTACGACTTGAACCTTTCTTTCAACTGGCTAAGCTCGAGGGGGCATCGGCCACAGTTCTATTCAACAATTATTGCTGCAATGCCTTTACAGCATCATTCATGGCGTTTCGCAATCGCCATTGGGTTGTACTATGTGCCGCACCGGTCTCCTTAATTTTCCGCATGTTTCTCCCCTCGCTGCTAGCTGGTCTAGTGGTTTTGGACGATGGAAATTGGTTTGAGAGGAAAGTCGTCAACACTTGGCCGACTATAATCGATTTGGAAATTCAGCAAGGGTGGCTAGCGGCAGGATCCTCGGGTGAAGGGCCTCTGGGATCGCCAGAGCTGAACAGTTTCTTCATGCCTGACCCTGCAGATTACGCGACTCCTCCTGTTTCACTGCCTGATGATCAAAACGGCTCCTCGTTGTTGACTCTGAATCAAACGATATATTGGTCGAACATGACATGTGTCAGCAATTCACGAAGAGGAATATCGCCACAGACCGTGACTAATGCTACATTGACGAGCAACTTGCCCCATGGTCAACAGATCTGGTCATGGAATGCTGGAAATATGACATTGGGGAACCTGCCGGGTGGTAACAGCAGCTCGCGGTGTGAAATCAGTGTTGCTCTGGACACTGTCATCGGTTCTGATGGCCAGACCGTACAAGCGAGATTCTGGGAGCCTATGAGCTCTGATGGGACTTTACTGGCTTCATCCGCCTTCACTCTTGATGATTGCAGCTTCTTCAAGGTTTTCGGGGTCATCGTGGATATGGAACTCGCCGCAGGGAACGTCTCAGATTCCAATGTCACAGTACTTGCTTGTTCACCAACCTACCAGCAAGCGTTGGCCGCTGTCACTCTCAACCCAAATGCTTCTATCGCCGATGTGGATCTGACACCTTCAACGATCAAGTCACTCGATCCACTTGAGTTTGATGTGGATGGAATTCATGATTTGATCGCTTCTCGATATCTGACATCAGAGCTCGACGTCAGGCTTGGAAACAGCTCACACCTCAATGCTTCTGTCAGTAACAGCGAGCCCGTCATCGTCGCAACCGATTCTACGATCTTGGATTCCGCCGAATATCTGGAGAAGATTCGTCAGTACTGGAATTCAGACTTCATAGTCACGATCGATCGATTTTTTAGCCCTGGTGGTTTTGCAACCCCCGTCGAAGCCAAGCAGCAGAGCCTTGTTGTCATTTTGACGATCGCATCCAACGCGGCATCAGTCGCGGAAAGTATCCTGGGCCTGGGTCTCTCTATGATTTGTGTTTTAGCGTACGTGTACCGAAGTCGGCCTAATTTCTTGCAATGGGACCCTGGGTCAATTGCTGCTCAATGCACCATCATTGCACAGTTCTTCAAGCCATCAACCAGAATCATGTTCTCAGAGGCAAAGCTGCATATGGCAACTACTCGTCAACTCCGGCAGTGGGCCAATGGCAAATGGTGTGAATGGGTAGATGAAGATGGCGAAGAAAAGCTTCAAGTCGTTGATCGTGGTGGAACGTCTTTGGCTCCACCGCATCCACCCCCTGGACGCCGAGACCCAATGCCGCATTTCCTAAAGCCTCTTTGGTTTTCCCTCGAATGCTTGCTATTTGCCGCGATTTTGACACTTTTTGGTGTCAGTCTGGCATATCTTCGCTGGAAGAATATCAACTCTTTCTTTAGTACCGGAGCAACCGTGGCGATGATTTTCCTCAACTTTGGCCCAACTGCGATTGCCTCTATTATCGGCTCATTCCTCGTCTCAATCTATCGCAATTTGAGCTCGATGGAGCCTTGGATCAGGCTGCAAGATGGCATGGCCACAGCGCGGCAGTCTGTCGTCGAGAACTATGGCATTCAGACGCCTTTCATCCCTTTGTTCATCAGAAGCCACCGACGACCCGGTATTCTCTTCGTATTGTCTATCGTGTGCCTGGGTGACCTTATCCTTCGAATCCTCAGTGGTGGCCTCTTCACACCACAACTGAAAAACTATTCGTCACCTAGCACGGATTTGACCTATATTTACAATTCTTCCGCCATGGTCAACAACATCAACCAAACCGATATCGAAATTTCTCTGGTGGCCACAGGCAGACTTTTGAACAACGTCTCCTTCCTCCAATGGGCTTCATTTGATGGAAAATTCTTCATGGTGCCATTCTCAATTCACAATACTTTTGACGATGACTACTACACTGTTTATTCTGCAGCCACTCGCGCAATTGGAGCTGATCTTGACTGCAAAATACTCCCTGCCACTTCATCCGTCAATTCGTTTTCGTGGAATTATACGATCCCGCAAGCTGGAACTACACAGACTTGTACCGTCGACATCCCTCTGACAAATGACCTGACGAGCAGGAGTGGAAAATCCATCCATTACTACGCGCCCAATGGGACGGATACTTTCTGTCAGGAATCCAGCATCTTTGTCCTGGCATTTTGGGGCCTGAAGAACCTGACGGACGTCGACAGTGCCAGCTCGACTGCCTTGCACTGTGAGTCAAACATCAATATACAGGATTTCCAAGTCGAATTTGATTCCAGTGGAATGGTCCACAATCGAAACGCCATCAGTGGAAGCGCAATTACAAGCGGGGACCTTTTTCAAAACGCATCAACAGTACTGAAAGACTTCAACCAATTGTTAACCGGCCTACCTCTGAATTTTACATCGCATCGTTTCAACTCCTCTCACACTCATCACCACCATCGACATGACTGGCCCGGCCAGTTAACTACCAATTCCTACCACATGGCGTTCCCAGCGGACTTCACATTGAAGCCCAGGCATCTCATTACCGCGGTCCAGACAGTCTACCAGACTGTTTTCAGTACCCACCTAGCCCTTTGGAAAGATAAATTCCTGGAGCGTCTGCCGTCACACTCTCCCCAACAAGCGAAAGGGAATCTCTTGGACAGCATATGGGGGTTCATTCCATCCACCAGCTTAGTGGCTATCATCATTGTCCTTCTAGCCATTGATGCGGTCGCTCTCATGGCTGTTTTCATCGTTCGCTTCAATCGCTATCGAGGAATTCGTGTTCCACGGTCGATCGGATCACTCATCCCCTGGGTTGTCCAAAGTCGGATGCTTGTCGATCTTGGGGATACGTGGGAGATGAGTGGGCGAGAGCGTGAGAGGTATTTGCTTGAGAAGGATTGCAAGTATCGGGTTGGAGACTTTTCTGCTGAGGGTGGGCCCCCATGGGCTTTGGACTATGATTACAATGACCAGCGTGCAGACGCGGGGATTGAGTTACATGAACGCAGACCTGTTGATTAGAATAATGATAATATGTTATATACCCACCTCTATAATTCTTGAACAAAGCTGCATTATTCAAATGATGTACTAATTCAGCGAAGTTGTAGTACTTCTAGCTATGACAGCGCGTACAGAGACCGCCATTTCACAGAGCAGACTGTCCCGACGCAGGAGGATAACCACCCTCATAAGGAACAGCTCTATTTTCCTTCACCCAAATCTGCTCCTCAGCACTCTTAAACGGCGGCGGAATCAAACTATTAATTTTCCAAAGCCGACGCTCCGTCTCATCAACATGGTACTCAAAGTCGTACCCCTTATCCAACAGATGAGGTTTCATAATATCGTCAAGATGAGATGTAGTTTGGAGATACGCAACGTCTGCATTTGGTACGCGGATGGCAATGTGCGTGATGACGACGCGCACAAATGGTTTTCCTCTCTCGGACGACGGTTTCTCGCCGAGGTATACGTTGCTGTTGTCCATTTTGTAGAAATGGGTCACGACGTAGAAAGCGGGTAGGCCGAGGGTTGTGTACATTTTTGTAATGTCATTGGCGAAGGCTTGCTTTGAGGTGTCGTCCTCGAAAGTGCCGAGTGGGTGGTAGATTTGCCAGAGGGGCATTTTGGACGGTGGTTGGATTTGGTGAGAGGAGTCAGAAGGTTGTGAAGATAGAGAGGATCTTGAAAGTGTCCATTATGCCCGTCCAGAGGGGCTTATTTATACTCTGAGGGATCAACTTAGGACTCTCCTCCACTAGGTAGTCGGGGAATTTGTGTGAGGTCAAGGTCATTCGGCCGGCGTATAGTAATAATCACATATTCACATTATACATAACATTAAGCCATAGGTAATCCACAGGATTAATGATTTGTTGGATGTAGTCTTAGAAGATCGTACTGCTGTCGCACTTAGTTATCAGAGTGGGACAGATGATTATTCAACGCCAAGTTGGCACCACATTTGAGATTATTCAACAACATAATCGCAAAATACAATGAGTCATTCAGTTACTATTAACTAACTAACTAATTAACCATGTGAATTTCTCAAGCATTGTCTCGGCTCTCTACATGCTCCCTTACGGGGCCTGCACGTTAGTACTTCACTTGTATACTACTCTACATCATTTGCTCAATAAATCAAAAAAAAAAAAAAAGGTTTACATAAAATTCAAGCTCATTGTGGTATCTAATCTAATTGCAAGACGCTTTCCAAATCGTCCCTATATTTTCCATCATAATCATAGTCCCACCATCGGGGACCTCACATCACATAGCCGCCGTAGTCCAGGACATATCATCCCCCTTCAAAACAGAGGCATCTTCGCAACATTGACATAATCAACATTATCCTTCACAGACTCAATCCTCTCGGTACATGTCCCAAAAATCTTATCCCAAAGTCTCGTCTGCTTCCCATAGTTATGACTCTTCCTCCACCCCTTCCGATGATGCAAATCATGATCCTCAATCACAATATCCGCATCCAGCCACTGCAACAACCAACTCAACGTCGACGGAACAGTCAAATGCATCCTTAATCCACTATGCCCAAACACCTCCGCAAAAGCAACATACTGGTGACAAACCCACCACTCGTAGAATCCCATCGGCAAACCCATCGTCCGGAGCGTAAGCCAGGTCATAAACGGGACGCCGACCATATCGAAGAATTCCTGCTCGTGGTCGACGTACGCGGCCAGCAGGGGGTTCGGGTGTTTGGTTAGATGGTGCGTGCGGTGGAATTTCCACAGGAAGCTCACGTCGTGCATGAGGCGGTGGTACCAGTAGAACCAGAAGTCGAGGACGATGCCGTATAGGCCGATTTCGAGAGGGAGCCAGGCCCAGTTTAGTTGGGAGGGGAGCAGATTGCGGTTATAGGTGAGGTATGTGGCTAGGACGAGGCGGGAGCCGGTCGTCTTGTAGAGCGAGGCGACTACTTTGGCGACGCCTACATCTGGGACACCGTCGCGGTCGTGCTTGTCGCCGTCGAGGAAGCCGTAGATGTGGCCCATTCGCCGGAGGACGTGTACTTGGTAGATGACTGTTGCGTTGAAGGCGAAGAAGTATAGATTGAAGGTGGCGAAGGGGCCTAGTGTGTGGCCGGTGTAGAGCATGAATGCTTGGTGGAAGAGGAGTGGTAGCGCTGAGTAGAAGAGGACCCAGCGCTGGAGTGACCACTGTGGCATGTAGGGTAGTTTTTCGTCTTTCTGGTGCACTGGCACTTCCTTGCCTAGCTCGATTGGGTGGGCATTGAGTATCTCCAGAGCCCAGTGGGCGTGAGTCCATTCAGAACGGTCCGCCGTCCGCCACGTGGACCGCATGGAATCTTTTGATAGTGGTTTTGTATCCATGGTGAATGGTATATTAATCCTTCAGACACTATGGTAAACCAGATGAAGACGATCTTGAATGGATGATGGGGATCCTCTCGTTTATATCCCTTCTACCCCGGAAAATGGGCACAGGACATGTGAAAGGGGAGGGACTGAGGGGCTCCTGACTATACGCATCGTGGATCTCGCTTCCCAACAGTTTCGCAGACGTCAAATAGCGAGTAGCCCCATCAAGACCAGAAATGGAGCAGATCTGCTCACTCCACATGTGAACGAAGCTGGAGAGTCATATTTGATGATATCCCCGCACAAAACGAGCCTCGGACACCCCGGATAACCCCCATCGTTGACAGCGGATCTTCAATTACTATTCTGGGGGCATAGACCTGAAAGGCTAAATGCCGTGATAGATCGTCCACGATCATCATCCACGATCATCATCCACGATCATCATGATGTAGGGGCGTTCGATCGGAGGCCCCCGAGAAAAGCCAAACCATCAAGAAACTAGACCTCGAACTATGGAGACACCCACATCTCGGCCTCGGTTCGCGCCATTGTGAAAGCCAAGATCTTAGATCGCGCGCCAATCAGAGGGAGTGGCCGGTGCTTGGGTGTTCGGCTACAAGCCGCCCACCAATTAAGCACTGCCGCTCAGGGAGACTTACTTCCTTTTTGGGATACCTCTGCGATTGATATGATCCCCATTCTCCGGCATTTAGGCAATCATCAGTTGATCGGGACTTGGGTGTGGAGGTGTGAAATTCTGTTGGGGTTGGGATGAGATTCGAGTGGAAACTATTTCTTCACAAGATTGACCCTCGTTTGCTTGGGTTGGGCGGTTGTTTGATCATATAGCCTATCTCTTCGGTTAGGCATGAGTCGTGGTCTTTATATGCTGCATGTGTGAGAGAATGTACATACTACATGCATCAATGTTACGCGCTTGACATCAAGGTTAGTCACCGGGGATTTTTTTATCTTCCGGTCCGTTACACAAGATCGATCTTGTTCAGCCTCAATCGCTAGTCGGAGGAGAGACTATTTGCCTTCCTGGAAAATGATCCAAGAGAAAAACTGATCAGGTTTGACTTCGCCTACGAGCTGGCAACGCTTAGGTACTCCCTAGCGTAGGCTGCACTGTTACTAAAGAATTGCAGCTCAGTTAACTAATGTAACAGCTATCAATGCAAGACAATTGCAGGTACAATCAGTCTCAAAAAGCAGTCTATTGCCCCGATATTGGCTTCATTTTTTTTGGACCGACATTCCATCTAGAATTATCAATATAAATCAAATCACTCGTTCATCCATGCCCCACTACGAGCTCTCTGCGACCGGCGCAGCAGTCTCGGGAGACGGAGGCGGGGCAGAAGCCGATGTCGTCTCCTTGAGCCCAAGCTTCTCAAAGCTCTTCATGGGGTAGTATCCCCACTTCTCAAACATAACCCGATCCTCGTCCCAGCCATTGCAGTCCGTGGTCAACATCTTCTCACCAGTGAAGACAGCATTAGCACCGGCCTGGAAGCAGGCCACCTGCTGCTCCTCGGACATGGCAATGCGACCGGCGGCCAGACGGACGATAGTCGCAGGCATAACGATACGAGCTGTGGCGATGGTGCGGAGCACACGGTCGAAGGGGATCATCTTGCGGTCGCCGAGGGGTGTACCCTTGATCGGGACGAGAGCGTTGACGGGGAAAGACTCTGGGTGCGAGGGCAGGTTTGAGACGGTGTGCAGGAGACTAACGCGGTCGGCATCTGTCTCGCCCAGTCCCAGGATACCACCGGAGCAGACATTGATACCGGCATCGCGGACATTCTCTAGCGTACGCAGACGCTCGTCGTACGAGCGAGTCGTGATAATGCTGGGGTAGAACTCGCGGGATGTATCGAGGTTGTGATTATAAGCAGTCAGACCGGCCTCCTTCAACTCCTTGGCTTGGTGTTCGTCGATCATGCCGAGTGTCACGCAGACCTCCATGTTCATCTCGCGAATACCCGAGACCATTTGCTTTACGTTCTTCAAGCTTGTCTTGCGACCGCGCATGTCGCGCCATGCGGCGCCCATGCAGAAACGTGTGCTGCCGTTGGCCTTGGCGATGCGGGCTTTCTCGAGGACTTCGTCGACGGGGCTCATCTTGGTGGCCTTAAGGCCGGTCTGGTAGCGGGAGGACTGGGCACAGTAGGAGCAGTCTTCGCTGCAACCGCCGGTTTTGATGTTCATGAGGGTGCACATTTGGATGGCCGAGGGGTCATGGAAGCGTCGGTGTACAGCAGCCTAGAGTGGTCATTGTTAGTTTCCACTATGGAGGCTCTTCGGGTTTCGGGTTTCTCGGCTATTGAATGCAAGCATTGGGATGGATAAAAGAGAGGGCCTTGAGTGCTTCATTTGTGGTTGTTGATTCTTACAGAAGCATATGTGAGCTGGTTCAAGGGCGTGTGGTAGACGGCGCTGACTTCCTCGGGGGTCCAGTTGGTGCGGGGAGCGGTTGCGGATGTAGCCTCCACCAGCACGCTGGGGACCCGACTGGCGATCGAAGCAGCACTGGGGGAGCCCTGGACAGTCCCGTAGGACCGCCAGGCGGTCCGGGACAGGGACCGGGGGAGGTTGAAGGACATGGTGGAGGGGGTGGATAGAGGAAGAGAGAGGGAAGAGGGAAGAAGAAGAAGAAAAGAAGAAGATAGAAGGTCGGGAGGAATAATCTCAGTATAGAAGAAGCGATGAGTCGGAGGAGAAGAGGGGCAGACGAAATTCACCGGGGTGACGGTTACGACAATCGTGTGGGGGAAGAACAATTGATTACCATTGATTGGTTACTGAACTAACTAACTTAAACTCATGCAGGTTCCTCTCTTCCTCTCTTCCTCTCTTCTCTCCCCGTGGAATGTCATCATCATCGTGCGCCCGTGTATTTCTCGTGGCCTAGCAGAGACGAAAGCGGATGTGCCTAGGCGGAATTACTTACCACAAGTATAGCAATTATCCCATCCCAATTCTCCCGGAGGATCTAGGAAAGAAGTGGACATTGGACAATAGATATTCCTGCCCCTCGTTGAATGCTGAATGGCTACGTTCTACGTTGACCCCAACAACCTCACGATCCTCCCCAGCCCAGCCCCGATCTGCGTCACTTTCCCTCGGAGATGATCTCCTCCCGAGCAGATCGTGTAACAATTCTAAACTCTGCTTGAGGAGAGTACATGGCTCCCCCGATTATAACCGAGGGGGTAATGGGCCAGACCTGAATTGACTTCTCGCGTTTCCCGAAAGCTGCTGCAGTGTCAGGAACACCCGGGGAAAAGAATTTTAGCCTGGCCAGTGAGTTATCGATGGAAGAACGCCTCCTTCGTCTGGAGAATTGATCGTATTCGTCTTTCCCGTCACCTTTCACCATTCCCCTTAACCTCGGTTCGGGATGGGATCCACTGGTTCGTGGGCCAATGATCATCGTTGGATTACACAGGGGGAAAGGAAGAAATCAACAGATGAAGAGCTGATAAAAGAGTTGATCATTGTTTGGATGGTTTCTATCAAAACTAATGCTAACCTATATACGGGCTAATCTCAGCTTCCAAGGTTATTCTCTTCCACGGATACCTATATTAGTCTATTTCATTCCAGTCATCAGAGAAGTAATCATGCCCATTTCACACAACACATACAAAAGAATATATTCCACCGGGTATCAAACAACAATCTCCGATCCTCGAGAATTCCAACGCGACACCGAAAGAACAACAGCAGAAACAAGAACATAAGGAACCAACGAGCTCAAAATATTCCACGCTTGATAATACAGCCCACATAATACAATAACCAGCAAAACCGGAACCAAGTCAGCGGTCATCCGCATGCCAAGCAGGACCTTCAAATCAACCACCGACTTATTCTCAATCTCCCCGGAAGTAGTCTCAACCGGTACTTGGCCCCATCCAACTTGGAACAGTGAGATGAACCCCACAAATAATTGTCGCAGGATATGGAACATAAGCGAAAGCATTGAATTGGATGGGAAGGTGTTTGAGATGTGATTTGATAGGTGGGTGGGAGCTTTGCTGGGGAGTGGTGTAGATGGGTTGGTGAGAGGTCGGGGTTGGGAATCTTTTGGTAAAAGAAGAGGATGAGACTCATCGGAAGAGTCGGCGGCGACGACTTCTTCCTTGTCCTCGATGACGAAAGTGTGGGTGGTGGTGGGCAAGGCAGGGTATATCACCTCTCCGGCATTGATGGCCATAGTAACCTCAGTGCAGCTGGGCTGGGTGACGTGTGGAAGGGGATCTTCTTCACCAAGTCTTTGCCCAAGGCTTTCCTCTGGCATTGGGGCAAGCTCAGAAACAGCCATTAAAACGGCTTCACATTTCTTGCTCTCCAAGTGCTGGTCAATCGTCTCGCGATATTTCTTGACCAGCTCTCGAACTTTCTTGCGACCACCTTCTTCATGATCATTGCCACGGTGAATGCAGAGAGTCACGAGCTTCTCGAGCACAGCATAAATTTTGTCTTTATCACCTTCTAGATAAGCGAGGGGCTGGTCCAGGAGTGCTTGGATCTTGACAATATGCTCCTGGCCGATATGGCGGCCGCACTGTGGGTTCTGATAAGCCTTGTTTGTCGCAAGGCATTGGAGCTTAATCAAGACGCCTGGCGAGTACTCTTTCAGATCTTCTGGTAGGTCATTCCTCAAGACGTTTCGGTAGGTGGGAGTGGTCAGAAGCGCCATTGGATCAGATTACAGTAGTAAAGAAAAGAGTAAGCAGAAGAGTCGACGAGTTGGGACTAAACCCTACAATATGGTTATCGAATGAGAATCACTGAGCTCTACTTCCCCAGAGAGTGGAGAAAAAAAGCTCGTCGAGATATGAATAGAATCTGAGCTCACCGGGGCAACAGGCCTCATTTTATGTCTGGGAGGAATAGCGCCATATAGCGCTACTCGATGGCTACAGGGTATTGAGCCAGGTCTTTTTCTGCCTCGTGAGTAGGGAAACTACGGTCTCCTACCAAAATTCCTCAGCCACAAGGCACATAGCCACAGGCAACAACTTTACCAGGGGTCGAAAAGGGCAGGTGCATCATCTAGCATAGCTAGTTAGGGGACTAGACCAGGATGTGGATGGCCCCCAATCCAAATAAGAGAGGCGCACTCGCTGGAAATGCCTGGATGTTCGAGAGTTCTCATCCTCTACTCTAGTCTGAACATCAAATATAGTCCTGTGAGATGTTGATATAAAGTCCTAGTTTACTATCAACAAAGAGGGCACAGTTGGCTGCGATAGGAAAAGAAAAAAAGTCGTGAATAATGTCATTTTTGGTGATGGAGGAGTGCTCCGCCCCTCGTACTTTGGCAACACCATTAATAGACACAGCCCGACATGCAAGGTACATGACTCGGATGCATTTCGGAGCGCTTCAGGCGGTCGCAAAGATCTGGTTCCTGGAAAAAAATCTCGAGCTCAGTCACTTCACTGTAGAGATCGGACATTTCCGAAAAGTAGGATAGATACCCACGCAGAAAACAGAATTCTTCACTCTTGCGCAAGAAGTTCTCACCCTTGAATCAGGCCTGGAGCGATACTTGCCACGCTTTACCAGCAGAATATCATTGTACTCGACGAGTTACATGCCTAACGAAAACAAGCGCAAGAACGAAAATACTAAGCTCGTGCTGAGATCTAGGTGAGAGACTTCAAGCCCGTCAGTCTGGTAGCCATCGAAAACGCTGGACGCTAGAGAATTAGGAGAACTCACGTTGTCCCCTCAACTCTCAAGAATGTAGTAGATAGAAAAGCCTCAGACTGATAGACATCGGCACTTTCTAGGACGCTCCATGGTAGCATTGTGGTGGCATAGCCATCCTCTGAACGACGTCGAATAATGAGACGAACAGATGAACTTCAAGTAATAAATGAGGGCGTATATTTGAGGGTCTTCCTCCCATAACCATTAGGTAGACGTATTAGAATCAGGGACCAGAAATATGATGCGCACTTAGCTTGCTGGATGTACCTGCAGTTGCACCTTGGCGCCCTGTGTAACCATAAGCTGTAGAGAATGACTACCATCTGACTATTTTACCCTCAACCTTACTCAGACTCAGACTCAGACTCAGACTCGTCATTCATCCCCAAAATGCCAATCTGATATTTTCCACGAGAGGCTGCATTCCTACTGGAACCTACATGGCCTACCATTCAATTTCCCTCAGTGCCATTTAGAACTTGCCTCTCCATTGACAAGATACATCTACCGATTCATAAAAAACACACGCCGTGGACTATTCCGAGTTCCAAAATACCCCACCCGTTGAAAATGCTTGAGAGGGACCGTGTGAAGGGCCAAATGATTTCGGCGGGCGCAAGCGCGGCACGTCTCCAACTACTACTAAGAGGAAATGCTGTACGGTGAACTCCTCATATACTTCCATGGTGAGGAAGGTGAGTCCGATGGCAAGTAGCAGTATGATTTCCTGGCTGAGATGTTGACTAGGTTGGTTTAGGAGAACACCCGTCTGACTGCCCCTGGTGGTCTTAAAGCTCGTTCTACTAAAACAAGCCATATTCTAGGACCAGGAGATGGAAGCCAGATGGGAATGCGAGAGGAATTTTAAACATAGATCTCTCGAAAATGCATTTAAGTGTCTGTCTCAACTCCTGAAGGATCGGCGTGGTACGGATTTTCTACCGTCTCTGCTCGCACACGATAACGCTAGATCGACACCCATCGGTCAACATTCTCACCCAAGAGTGTCCAAATCTTACCTCGCATCAATGGCAGCATTTGCCCATTACTTGCGAATGCGTTGCCAATATTCTCGACGAGGTTACTCGAGCCCGACGCGGCGGGTGTAAAAACTCAAGTGTCAGGCGCGGAGTCCATGAAACGCTGGCGCCGACGAGAGAGCTACGCGAGTACGACAGCTGGATAATGGCGGGGGCCAATAACCAATAAGGAGAAAAGGCACTGTTGAGTATTCCCGCCAGTTATGTCCAGCTTAATCCACTATGCAAGTCGCACTAGCAGTCCAACAAAGGAGCCGAGGCGACTATCGAATGTAGGGGGCAGATTAGTCGTAGTGTGGGTATCTTGCTTCCCCGCATCCCATTTATGGACCCCCACCGGCAAATGGACCCTCTAGCGTGAATTGGGACTTGTTTATGGGGCTATTGGCGAGGACGAAACCAACAAAGCGGATTCGTTGAATCCGCCTTGATTCATCGACATGTCGTGCGGAGAAGTTGACTTGAGCCGAGGAAGGATGGTCGTGGGCTTCGGCTGACGGCAACAGCACCTTTTCACTCTTTTGGGCTTTCGATTTCACTTCTTTTACTTTTGTTTCATCCTATTCAACTTTCCTGAAGTAGAACCTCTTCATTTTTCATCGCAACAAAGTAGAATTCGCTCTCTTGCCATATTCATTCACCGGCTGTTGAGCTCCATTAAGCCTTGGCGAAGATCTATACCCCCTGCAAAGTGATCAGAAGCCCGCATCAAGATGGACCTTGGTATGCATCCCCAGAGACTTCTCAATTGAGCTTTTAGATGACTGAACGGTTCTTCAGGCACCGCCGCAGCTGCGCTCGCCGGAGGGGCGACAGTCGCGGCATATCTCAATGCCAAATTCCACCTGAATAAGGATGTGTCTGCGATTTGGTCTCTGAAAAGAAGCGAGCGCGCATTGGCACAGGCTCGTATGTATCTTGCTGTTGTTGATTATACCACACAGTTCTGATGATAATGCAGTTGCCAACGACAAAGCGAACGCCTGGTTCGTCCTCCTCGAGACCGTGAAGAAACACCCGGACATGATCGCTCTCTGGACACGGGAGCGGTCATATACCTATCGCGACCTGCGGGACCAGGCCTGTCAATACGCTCACTTCTTCTTGGCAAACGGTGTGAAGAAGGGAGATCTCGTTGGCTTCTTCTTGCAGAATCGGGCAGAGTTTCTGATCGCATGGATCGCGCTTTGGAGTATTGGGTGTGCACCGGCAGCCATTAATCACAACTTGACTGGTGATGCTTTGGTTCACTGTCTCAAGATTAGTGGCGCGAAGCTGACACTGGTTGATGAGGATCCTACCTGCATTGCCCGCGTGGAGGAGCGTCGGGATACATTGACTGGTGAACTGGGTATGGAGCTTATGACTCTGGACGAGTCTCTCAAGGCTCATATTCGCACGTTCCCGACTACTCTGCCGCCGAAAGAGCTGGCGCTGGGCATGAAGGGCGAATTCCCCTCTATTCTGCTGTATACGTCTGGAACAACTGGTATGCCCAAGGGCTGTGCGTTCACCATGTCCCGACTTTACACCACTCTGGTTATTCGGCGTGATGCCATGGGTGATAAAGAGGGTCCCGATGGTGACCGTTGGTACAGTTGCATGCCGTTGTATCACGGTACCGCAGCTATGAGTCTTATTGCATGCCTAACGACAGGAGTCAGTATTGCATTGGGACCTAAGTTCAGTGTTCGCAATTTCTGGAAGGATATTCGAGACTCAGAGTCTACTGTCTTTGTCTACGTCGGTGAGACGGCTAGGTATCTCCTCGCACCCCCTCCATCGCCTCTGGACCGCAAGCACAAGGTGCGTTGCATGTATGGCAATGGACTTCGGCCAGATGTTTGGGAGCAGTTCCGTGAACGCTTTGGTGTGCCCGAAGTGGGCGAGTTCTTCAACAGTACGGAGGGCATCTTTGGTCTATTCAATTATAACCGTGGACCATTCACGGCAGGGAGTGTTGGACATCATGGCCTGCTGATGCGTGGTCTCTTGCATAATGTCTTCGTACCCGTTGCAATTGATCCCGAGACGGGTGATGTCCTCCGAGACTCGAAGACGGGCTTCGCAGTGCGAGCAACATACGATGAGGGAGGTGAGATTCTCGTGAACATCCCGAACAAGGAGGCATTCCAAGGGTACTGGCGCAACGACTCTGCAACGGAGAAGAAGTATCTTCGCGATGCTTTCAAGAAGGGAGACCTGTACTACCGATCCGGCGATGCCCTACGCCGTCAAGGTGATGGACGCTGGTACTTCCTCGACCGACTCGGCGATACTTTCCGCTGGAAGAGCGAGAACGTGTAAGTGACCACCACCAACACCCCCTCTTTCCCCCAAAATCACAAACCATAAACTAACCCCTCCGCCAGAGCCACCGCCGAAGTCTCCGAAGTAATTGGAAAATTCCCGGGCGTCCAAGAAGCCAACGTCTACGGCGTCCGCCTCCCCAACCACGAAGGCCGCGCCGGCTGTGCAGCCCTCCAAATCAGTCCCGAAGCCCGGCAAACCTTTGACTACGCCGCTCTAGCACGCTACGCCCGTTCCAAGCTGCCGCGTTACGCAGTGCCCATTTTCCTCCGGGTGGTTGATAACCCGACGCACATCCATAACCATAAGCAGAATAAGGTGCCGCTGCGTGAGGAGGGGGTGGATCCTGCGCTTGTTGGGACGAAGGTGGCTGATGGTCAGGATAATGCTTTCTTGTGGATTGCGCCGGGGGATGAGGCGTATACGCCTTTTGGGAAGGAGGATTGGGCGAGGATTGCGGATGGGAGTGCGAGGTTGTGATTGGGATGGTGGTAGACTGATACAGGTACTAAGAGGAAATGTTGAATGAATACTTTGTTTTTAAAGCAGGGGAGTCTTTGTAAGAAGATACTAAATGACTGGGACTGTTTACGAAGATTACAACTGGTCCATACAAGATGGCTTGAGCCTCCTTCATCTTGTCACCTAACAGTGATATCTTACTTCTTGCAAAGGGAACTTGAATTGCTTCAGTTGACCGTGGAGTCTATTGAACCATTCTTTGCCAAGTTAAATCACCCAGCACGAACAGTCTACCCAAAATGGCGAGATACAGGAGATAGCAGTCTAAACAAACAGAAACAATAAGAAAAGCTCGAAAAAGCTCGCTAGCATAATTTTCATCACTGGCCGCAGATCAGCCAACGGGGAATTGGTTCAAAATCGTCCAAGAGCTTATTTCTTAAGCAGACCCAACAAGTTGATGCTCTTGGGGCGCTCGATGGGCATGCCCATGGCACGATCCCAGATGAGCTGGACCAGGGGTCCGAGGGCACGGCTGACACCGAAGGTGACAGTGTAGTACAGGGGCTGCTGGAAGCCGTAGTGGTGGAAGAGGACGCCGGAGACGGCGTCGACGTTAGGGTGGGGGTTCTTGGTCTGTACGGAAATCACTGTTAATGAAAGGGATCATGAATCTGGATGGCGGATCGGGAGACATACCTTTCCGTGCTCGGTTAGAACACCGGGAGCAATCTCCGAGTTCTTCTTAACGAGCTGGAAGACAGGGTTGGCGAGGACATCGGGGCGGGTAGCAGCAAAGTCCATCAGGGCCTGGAAGCGGGGATCAGGCTTGCGGAGGACACCGTGACCGTAGCCAGGGACGACACGGCCGGACTTGAGAGTATCCCAGAGGTAAGTGCGCACGTCCTCGTCGGAGAACTTGGTTCCGATCTTGTCCTGCATCTGGAGGATCCAGCGGAGAACCTCCTGAGCGGCCAGACCGTGGAGGGGGCCAGCGAGACCCAGGAGACCGGCACTGTAGCTCAGGAAGGGATCGCTGAGAGCGCTACCAACCAGGTGGGTAGCGTGGGCGGAGACGTTACCACCCTCGTGGTCACCGTGCAGAGCCAGGTACAGACGGAGCAGATCGTGGAAGTCCTGGTTCTTCTCGCCGCCCTTACCGAGCAGCTCGGCGAAGTTGTACGACCAATCCTGGGAAAGGTCCAGCTGCTGGGTACCAACGGCATCAATCTCGTTGGGACGGAACACCAGAGCGGCGACACGGGGAATCTTGGCAAGCAGCGAAATGGCGTCGTCGAAGGTGGGCTCCCAGTAGTCGGCCTTGTTCAGACCCTTCTCGTAGGCCTGGGCGAACTTGGACTCGGTGTTGAGCGCGGCAACGGCAATTGACAGCTGGGTCATTGGGTGCATGGTCTTGGGGAAGGACTTGATCAGGTCCAGGATGTGGGTAGGCAAGGTAGACTTCTCGGCCAGCTCGCGCGAGAAGGCGCGCACCTGTGCGGTGGAGGGGACCTGGCCGGTCAGGAGCAGCCAGAACATGGCCTCGGGGAGCATCTCAGTGCCAGAGGTACCCTTGGGCAACTCCTTCTGGCAATCCTTGATGGTCTTGCCGTGGAAGCGAATGCCCTCATCGGCGTCCAGGACGGAACCTTCCCACAGCATGGCCTTCAGGCCACGCATGCCACCGATGACGTTGCTGATCTTGACATCGCCGATAACCTCATCTCCCTGGGCCTTAACCTTCTGGAGGAGCTCGCGCTTGGCGGGGATAACCTCCTTCAGGGCAGTCTTGAGATCAGGCTCGGCGGTCGCATAGTGTCGGGCCGAGAAGAGTGGCCGGGAGGCCTGTAGAAATTGTGTGAGTCGAGGAGCCAGTTGATTTAGGAGGATACCCCGCTGAATCAATGTTCGCCACAGCGTAGATTAACACGTACCTGGGCCAATCTGGAGGCGTGGCGGGTAGTTCTGAAGCTCAGGGCCATTGTGTGTGTGTTGATGGGTCCGGGGTAGAATTGCGGGGACGGGAGACTCGATGCGGGGGGAATCAAGGGATGAAGAGAGAGGATGCAGAGGGAGAAGAAGACTCTGCTTTCAATTCGGGGCAGCAATCGGGTCAACGAGATCTCAAATGTGAAGATGCAGGCGCACAAAAGGAAAGAAGGGAAAAGGTACCTGTGATCGTCCGGGTCTAATAACATCTGACCGCACGTCGGTTGTACGCGGGGCTTCTGCATTACTTGTTGGACCGAGGCCCGGTGCGGCTGCATGCGGACACCTGGCGAGATCGGCCATTTTTCTACAGTGTTATTTCATAGGAAGACTTGATTATTAAAGACTTATTTGAAGCTCACTATCTCTGTGGGTTGGCATTGTGAATTGTATCCGAATGTTGGTCTACGTCTACATACCTACCTTGAAGGGCAGATGTATGTCTCTTCACTTCATGCTCCCGCTTATCCGAGGAGTAAGCGGCACCGAGGGCAGACGGATCAGCGAAACTCGGATGGAAGGAGGAATGATTCGAAACAAAAGGAGTAAGAAACATGGTGTATCTGAGAATTATGCCATGATCAACTCCTCCGTAGTCGCACCATTATTCGGCCTGTTCATCGTTCAACACATCGGCATTCCGCCCGTGCAGCCGCTCCTTTCCCCATTGAGACTTTTGGAGTACACCCGCGGAGCCCGTGACCGAAAGTCTCGTGACTTGGAGTCCCGTGACTTGGAGTCCCGTGACATCAGACTGTAGACACCTCAGGCAGTAACTGCTGACAAAAACACATGGATTCACGTGCTGCCTTAGGCATGACGGACTGATAAGGCTAGCCATTCCCGGTTAGTGGCGTCTCATGCTGATAACAGCCCCGCTGATTGGGCAGGATTGTCGCCTCCTAAACAAAAAAAAAAAATTGTGTGGATAAGGCCCGATCGCTGATGCGCAAATACTACTCCTGATAATCTCATCTTCCTTCTCATCCCGTACAGCCCCGCGTGGATTCGAGTATCTACTGCTGTCACGGCACAGGTATTTACATTCATTCTAGATTGTGTCTGATATTATCCCTTTCAGTTGCGTTCTATACCCAACAGTCTTTGTTCTTTTTGTTCTACTGGCCCCGGGAGTACCCCCGCCTCCCATCCATCTGAGGCCGCCGACCAACACAACCCTTTTCTTCCCATCTCTGGTATATTCACATACCGGGAGCATCGAGTCGTGCACTCTCAATACCATGCCACACATGGTCTCACCTTCTGATACCCCCACCATGCCGACCGTTGTCGCTAAAGGACCCTCCGGGGTTGCCCCCACCACAGAAGAGATTTCTTCGCTCCTCAACACCATCTTTACCGCAGAGACCTCTCAGCAGTCCCTAGATGGCTCCTATGCAGTCGCAAACCTGCTCATCCAGAGTGTTGGAACCTCTGGTCTCCTCAACTATAATGTTCTGGCCGAGGCCAAGAAGGCTGCCACCGATAAGAAGAATGGCGCCCGCCGTGAGAGTGCTATGTTGATCATCGGCGCTCTCTTTGAACGGTTCCCCCGCGAGTTCCCCCTCAGCGAAGTTGTTTTCCTGTTGCACAACGGTGGCATCCTGGATGTTGTTCTCGACTCTCTCGCCGACAAGGGTGCTGTCGTTCGCGATGCGGCACAGTATGCGATCGACGCCCTCTATGCCTGCATGAGCCCCGAGGCCAAGGCCAATGCGCTGCTTCCCGCTCTGGAGGCCTACTTGGGCAAGGGAACCGGAAAATGGCAAGGATTTGTTGGTGGCTACAAGCTGCTTGATAAGATGGCCGCTGGTGCGCAGATGGGCAATGGTACCAAGGAGGAGGAGAACGATAAGGATGTGCTGCGCGAGGCTGTGGGCAAGACCCTCAAGGAATTGATCCCCATCGTCGAGTCTGGCATGCACGACCTCAAGGCTGAGGTGGCCAAGCAGGCTACCAAGACCATGACTACCATGACCACCCTCTTGTACAACGACGACGTTGCCCCTCGCATTCCCCTGCTCATCAAGACTATGGAGCAGCCCTCTCCCCAGACCCTGCAGAAGGCCATCCACGCTCTGTCGCAAACTACTTTCGTCGCAATCGTTACCTCCCCCGTCCTGGCGCTTCTTACCCCCCTGCTCGAGCGTACCCTCAACGCCCCCACCACTCCTCAAGAAACTCTCCGCCAGGCCGTCGTTGTCGTGGAGAACCTGACCAAGTTGGTTCACGACCCCGCCGAGGCTCGTGTCTTCCTTCCCAAGCTCCAGCCCGGTGTTAAGGCTATCAAGGACCGTGCCTCGCTCCCCGAGGTCCGTGAGTTGGCGACCCGTGCCCTCGATGTCATGGAGAAGGCCATGAAGGACAATGATGTTGCTGCCGGTTCTATCTCCAAGGTCACCCCCGAAGAGGTCCTGGCCGTGTTGAACCCTAAGATCCAGGAGCTTGCTGGCTTCGTCAGCTTCGGCGATGTCAAGTTCTCTGAACTGGCGAAGACCTTCATTGCTGGCATGGTTCGCGAAGACGTCAACAGCCGCAAGATCGACCGGATCGCTGCATCCATTGGCCCCTATCTCCGTGGTCTGATCCCCAGCGAGCAGGCCGAGGCTATCGCTACCGCCGTGCAGGAGCACTTCCTCGCGGAGGATGAGCGCAAGTTCGGCAAGCCGGTCCAGACCAACCCCAACGAGATTGTCATCGTCGACGCCAACTTCTCCCTCGCCTACGGTGGTATGCTCCTGCTTTCCCACACCAATCTGCGCCTCGTCAAGGGCCACCGTTACGGTCTTTGTGGTCGCAACGGTGCCGGAAAGTCCACCCTGATGCGCAGTATCGCCAACGACAAGCTGGAGGGCTTCCCTCCTCCCTCCGAAGTGCGTACCTGCTTTGTTGAGCACAACCAGGGCGAGGATGCCGAACTCAGCATCCTCGAGTACGTTGCCAAGAACCCCGAGATTGCCGCCCAGGGCACCGAGCACATCAGCTCTGTTCTGCTCGAGTTCGGTTTCACCGATGGACCTGAAGGCCGCCAGTCTCAGCCCGTTGGCTCGCTGTCTGGTGGTTGGAAGATGAAACTGGCGCTTGCCCGTGCCATGCTCTTGAAGGCCGATGTGCTCCTGCTGGACGAACCGACTAACCACTTGGATGTCGCCAACGTCAAGTGGCTGCAAGAGTACCTGAAGAAGCACACCGATATTACCAGTTTGATCGTCTCTCACGACTCCGGCTTCCTGGACGAGGTCTGCACCGACATCTACCACTACGAGCAGAAGAAGCTGGTCTGCTACCCCGGAAACCTTGCTGCCTTCGTCAAGGTCAAGCCCGAGGGCAAGAGCTACTATACCCTGTCTGCCTCCAACGTGCAGTTCAAGTTCCCGCCCCCTGGTATCCTTTCTGGTATCAAGTCCAACACTCGTGCTATCCTTCGGATGACCAATGCTTCTTTCACCTACCCCGGTGCTTCTAAACCTTCTCTGAGTGATGCCTCCCTTTCCCTGACCCTCTCCTCCCGTACCGCCATCATCGGTGGAAACGGTGCCGGTAAATCTACCTTCATCAAGATTCTTACTGGTGAGGTTGTCCCCCAGAGCGGCAAGGTTGAGAAGCACCCCAACCTGCGTATCGGTTACATCAAGCAGCACGCGCTCGAGCACGTTGAGATGCATCTCGAGAAGACTCCCAGCCAGTACCTGCAGTGGCGTTATGCCAACGGTGACGATCGTGAGGTGTTCCTCAAGCAGACCCGCATCCTGACTGACGCCGATAAGGCTCAGCTCGAGAAGCCAGTTGACCTGGGTGATGGCCGTGGTGCTCGTCGCATCGAGGCTCTCATGGGTCGCCAAAAGTGGAAGAAGTCCTTCCAGTATGAGGTCAAGTGGGTTGGCCTCCTGCCTAAGTTCAACACCATGATCTCCCGCGAGACTCTCGACAACCTCGGCTTCAGCAAGATGGTCCAGGAGTTCGACGATCACGAGGCTTCCCGCGAGGGACTCGGCTTTCGTGTCCTTGAGCCTAAGACTATCTCCAAGCACTTCGAGGATGTTGGTCTTGACCCTGAGATTGCCAACCACAACGAGATCTCCGGTCTGTCCGGTGGTCAGAAGGTCAAGGTCGTGCTGGCTGGTGCCATGTGGAACAACCCCCACTTGCTGGTGCTGGACGAGCCGACTAACTTCTTGGATCGTGACTCTCTCGGTGGTTTGGCCGTCGCCATCCGTGACTTCAAGGGTGGTGTGGTCATGATTTCTCACAACGAGGAGTTTGTGGGCGCTCTCTGCCCTGAGCAGCTGCACGTCGCCGACGGCCGTGTCGTCAGCCGTACCAACACCGCTATCAGCCTGGACCGCTTCGAGGACAGTGCCGCCAACTCTCCCACTGGCACTGGCACTCCTGCCGGTGTCTCTGCTGCTGCCTCGGCCAACACCAGTGCCGCCCCGTCGGCCTACAACTCTGCTGCCGAGGACCAGGGCGAACTCAAGTTCCGCGCCAAGAAGAAGAAGAAGTTGACCCGCGCTCAGGTGAAGGACCGTGAGGCTCGCCGCCGCCTTCGTCACATCGAATGGGTTAGTTTAAACATACCATCCCTCTTCAATGAGCTGTTCACTGACATAATTTCAGCTCAACTCCCCGAAAGGTACCCCCAAGCCCGTGGACACCGATGACGAAGAATAAACACGCCTACCACGACATGTTGATGTTTAATGGCTCTTTCGTTCTGTGACTGTTCGTTTTTGCACATTTTTCTGCATCATAACCTATTCTTAGTATCTTTTGGCTTCTTGCATGGGACTCGATAGACGGCGTTTTGGGTTTGATTTGATTTTTGCTTGCGAGGTAGATACACATATTTGGATTGGACACCGACCCGGTGATAGATATCTGGTCGATCCTACTGAACAAAAGTTCTTGTCTATATCATAATATTTTCAATATTGATCCCTCTGAATCTTACAATTCGTATCATAGCACGGAGTGGACATTTCGGGGCTTTTAAGTAGATCGCCAGGGTCCTGTCCTGGAGGTGGCGCTTCCAGGACGTCAGGTGACCCAAGTGGAAGGAGTTGTTACCCCCCGGACTTGCAGCACATCACTTTATTTCAACAGTGCACCTGGCCTTCTCAATTCCCGATGTCCTTGAAGTCTTAACTTGAATTGCAATTTCACAGGATGCATATGTTGTACGACTAAAAAGTGACAGCCTTTTCCACACGCCAAGCAGACCAGCGTGATGACCAGGTCGACCCGCTCCGGACCCGGAGCTTCGAGTACGCGTCAGCAGGAGTACCAATCGCTGGACAACCATACATCTGACGAGGAACAACCAACGAGGGTACTAGGCGATGGGAAACGTGGTGCCAACCGCGCAGTTGGCGGCGCAATGCACGAATCCTACCTTGACGACCTCCTTTCCAGCAGCGACGAGTCCTCCACCCAAGACGACGCGAACTTGAAGCTCCTACCCCTCGATAAAGACACCCAGATACAAAAACGAAGGAAACAAGTCAAATTTACTCCAGAGCCCAGCTCTGCGAGTGCCGTGAGCCCCATACCTGGCGATGAATCCGGCGAACCACGCAATGTTAGCAAGGCTATCGAGCACATGTTGGAGAGGGAGCGAGATATACTATCGGAAACGTTCAATGAGGATCTGAACCGTAGTACCTCACGCCTCATGTTTTCCGACGATGATAGCGATGAATATGGGATCCCGACACACAAAGACGCGCGGGCGACGCCGTATAAGAATCAGAAGCCGAGCTGGAAATCGGGAATCAAGTCATTGTTGCACATTACGGCTTGGTGGCATGTCTTTCCACTGGTTGTAGTTGGATTGCTTGTCATGTGGTTGGCGATGAAGGGTTTGCCTTGGGTTCTGGGTGGGAAACCCGTCAAGGAATATGTAAGAGTCTTCCACTTTCGACCGATCTGGGGGCGCCTTAACAGCCTCCTCGAAGTTTGCATATTGAGCTCATTGTTGACCTAAACAGTCGCCTGTTTCTTGGTATCCGACGCCCCTCGGTGGAACCAATGCCGCGTGGAGAGAAAGTTATGCCAAGGCGCATGATCTCGTGGACCAGATGGGACTTGTGGAGAAAGTGAATATCACAACAGGGACGGGATGGCAGATGGGGCTTTGCGTTGG
This sequence comes from Penicillium sp. PF1803, assembly GCA_023626575.1. Taxonomy (NCBI): domain Eukaryota; kingdom Fungi; phylum Ascomycota; class Eurotiomycetes; order Eurotiales; family Aspergillaceae; genus Penicillium; species Penicillium sp. PF1803. The sequence goes on from JAMAGZ010000006.1 coordinate 573,615, forward strand.
GAATACTGGACCTGCTGAATCTGTCCAGTTCCCCTCTCTGTGCCTGCAGGATGGCCCACTTGGGCTTCGCTTTGCGGATAATATCACCGCATTCCCAGCTGGGATTACCACGGGCGCAACCTGGAATCGTGAGCTTATGCGGCAACGTGGATTTGCGCTGGGAAAGGAAGCGCGCGCAAAGGGAGTCAATGTTATCCTGGGGCCGGCTATGGGCCCATTGGGGATGCTGCCTGCTGGTGGTCGCAACTGGGAAGGGTTCGGATCTGATCCTGTTCTACAAGGAGTGGCTGCTGCAGAGACCATCCGTGGTATCCAGCGGAATGGCGTGATGGCGACAGCCAAACATTTCCTGATGAATGAACAAGAACATTATCGCCAACCCCATGAATGGGGTAACGAAAATGCCATCTCCTCTAATATCGACGACCGTGCACTCCATGAAGTCTTCGTCTGGCCATTCGCCGAGAGTGTACGTGCTGACGTCGCGAGTGTTATGTGCTCTTACCAAAAAGTGAACAACAGCTATGCTTGTGAGAACAGCAAGCTGCTGAATGGAATTCTCAAGGACGAACTCGGCTTCCAAGGTTTTGTGCAATCTGATTGGCTTGCTCAAAGATCTGGTGTGCAGAGTGCATTAAGTGGTCTTGATATGAGTATGCCCGGTGACGGTGCACTCTGGGCTGACGGTGACTCTTTCTGGGGCATGCGCTTGACACAAGCCGCTCTCAATACGTCAGTTCCCATGGAGCGCATCAACGATATGGTCACTCGTATCGTTGCGGCCTGGTACCATTTCCGTCAGGACTCGTGGGACCTGCCCCCACCATTAGGAAAGGGCGGGCCAAACTTTTCTTCGTGGACCAACGAGAGGATGGGAGGGCTACACCCTGGCAGTGAAGACGACGAAACGCACGAGGTGGTCAATCAATATGTGAACGCGCAGGCCACAGGGACCAAAGCACTCCCGCACTCCCTCATAGCTCGCAGAGTTGCTGCGGAAGGAACTGTTCTCTTGAAGAATGTTAACAATACACTCCCACTCTCACGTGCTGCAACCGGCCCGAAAGGAGCCTATCGCGTCGGAATCTATGGCGAGGATGCTGGTCCTGGCGATGGCCCGAATGTTTGCGCCGACCGTGGCTGCAACCAAGGCACCCTGGGATCTGGCTGGGGAAGCGGTGCGGTCGAGTTCCCGTATCTAATCAGCCCTTGGGAAGCTTTGCGACTTGCATGGCACTCTGAGACTAGTGATGTGCGAGGATTCTTAGGGAACGATGTTGCCCTGAAGAACCTGGTAGACCAAGACCTCTGTCTCGTCTTCGTGAACTCTGATGGAGGTGAGGGGATGATTCACGATGATGATATTTGGGGAGACCGTAACGATCTCGAGCTCCAGCACAGTGGTGCTAAGCTCATTGAACGTGTGGCTACGCATTGCGGTGGTGGTCAAGGCAAGACCGTGGTGGTGGTGCATTCTATCGGCCCTGTCGTGATGGAATCCTGGATCGATCTGCCCGGAGTACATGCAGTTCTCCACGCCAACCTCCCTGGACAAGAGAGTGGCAACGCTCTGGTAGATGTGCTCTTCGGTGATGTTGATGCTAGCGGCCGGCTGCCGTATACAATTGGCCGATCGCTCGAAGACTATGGTCCTGGCGCTCGGGTGCTTTATGAGACGAGGGACCGGCAACCAGAAATGACCTTCGAGAATGGCCTTTACATTGATTATCGGTATTTCGACAAGAACAATATCAACCCGCGCTACGAGTTTGGGTTTGGCTTGTCATACACCACCTTCAACATTTCTTCACTCGAAATCCAGCCCCTGCAAGAAAAATCTCGCCTTCCAGCCGAACGTCCAAAGAACGAGATTGATCCCCCACAGTACGATACCAAACCACCAACAGAGTCATCGACAAGATTCCCGTCTTCCATCAACGCTCTATCAAAGTACATATATCCTTACACTCGGGACCGAGCTGGTACTAAACCCGGTTCATATCCATATCCAGAAGGCTACAAGCAGCGCCAACATCCCTCTGACGCAGGCGGCGGACCGGGTGGCAACCCTTCTCTTTACGATGAGATGCTGTCAGTCTCCGTGCATGTTAGCAACACTGGCTCGCGACCTGGCAAAGAAGTCGTGCAGATCTACCTATCCTTCCCAGAACGCGTTGCGGAACACCGCGGGTTGGGCCAGTCCCGCGAGAACATCGAGTTCCCCGACCGTGTTCTTCGAAACTTTACCAAGGTCTTTCTTGAGCCTGGTGAGAGTACTACCGTTCAAATGACCTTGTCCCGAAAGGATCTGAGTTATTGGAGCGTGCGTGCCCAGAACTGGGTGATGCCAGTTGAAGGCACATTCCGCATTTGGGCTGGACGGAGCTCTCGGGATCTGCCGCTGGTAGCGGAGTTTTGATCATTCGTGTTAACATTGTCGTCTTTGGACTCTGGCATTAGTCTCGTACTTGTTTTCGCTCTCTCGGGTTCTTGCTTTACTTTGCCAGCGTTGGGGTTTGCAAACATCAGCGATGGGATACTTTGGATATCAGTGTATTGTACATAAATTGGTTGCGATCATTATTAATAGATGGACAGAACTGGCCTGTATATGCGTCCAAACACAAATCTTTGTTTTGCCATGGACTCATGGCTAGCATTCCCATACTAGTCGCTAATTATAGCCCGGCTACCGATGTGGCTGACTTTTAGCTGATTCTAATTTCATCGCGGTAGAGCTTATTCCGACAGCGGTGGCTGATTTCCACATTCTTTGTGATTTCCATCGTTGCTGCCTTCTCAACGCCCCTCTTCTAACATCATCTCTGGCAAGAGGGTCTATCACCTTGCGGCGGTGCAAACGAAACAGTCTCCATTCGGCTAACCGGATACTGTCGATCGCCTCGTTTCCTGTCACGTCACAAACAGATTGCTTCGAGACCGGTTTTGTTCTACACCACATAGGATCATCACTCCGACACTCCGCAGGATGATCGGTTACGGACTTGATCAGTCTCACTACAGACTGTGTGATCCAGGGTTTAGTCATATCGCTCGATCCCTGAATATGATTTTCCTGGACTGTTACGGAGGTCTCCAAATTTTCTTTCGTGTGAAGAATGATCGGGCAATACCACCGCCCAGTGATGTCAACTTCATCCACCTCCGAGACAACTGTGGATCGGTGGAGATGGCGTGCTCAGGGTGTACCGACTTCTTTGCCAATATTTTGATAGATTCTCAGTGACAGAACTAACAACCGCTGGAATAGTATTATACGCAACAGCAGGTGTTTCTCTGGGTTTGTCACTTTCTTGATGGCAAGACCACTGAGAGCATAGCAGGACGGAGCTCTCCACCGGAGTGCAACCAGGACATCCGTCGATCACTACTCCTATCCGTATCACCTTGATATGCCTGAAACGACCCACCTGTCAGGGTCCTCGAATTTATCTCTGGACTCCTGGAGGCAAATTCTGCTCGAGTTCGAGACCAAATGCGCTGACTATCTTCCGTCTCTGCTAATAAACATCCAACTTGCCTTCTCAATCTGCAAATTCTTGATGGAGAACGCAAATCATGTTGCTATGTCTATTCGCTCTTGTGGCAATGATGCCTAATCCAGCGCCATTGCCCTGGTCCGTGGCTGTCGATCACTTTACCCTCCAGGTGGGGAAATCTGCATCGTTGTCTCAGGACCATATCCCCCAATAGGGGCTTGCGGTACCTGAAAAGAGAATTTGAAGGACACCAAGTCTGCAGGGCCTAAAGCTAGCCTATTGGTCAAGAGTACTCGTAAACTCTGCGCTATTCCTAACATCGATACTCCCGATGGAATTTCACCAAGTGTCCCGTGGGTACATGGCCGCTTGGCGCCTGTTCTGATAGATGCGAAGCTACGGATTACTCAGTACTCCATACGGCGAAGCGATGATATCAGGTCCGGGTACAACTGCTTTTGTGGTACCGTCTCAGCGACCTTCGTTGCAGGCGAATGCCGATCAACTTCGATATGGAGACCCTGAAGGGCCCATGGAAGAGTCCAGTTGATGGAATTATGATATAAAACCTCCGTCTCCTGATTGTATCCGTCCGGTGCTGGTTCATTTAATAGACGTTCTCATTCTCACCAGATCTTTGTATTTTGTTCACTATTGCATACCATACCTCCAGTTCAGTCTTTACCAACTCGTTCACTACTCGCTTATTCACAATGAAGGTCTCCGCACTTCTGTCCCTCATTCCCCTGGCTGCTGCTCTCCCTGGCTCTCGCCACGGTTCTAAGGATTCCAACGGCGCCTTTGGTGTCACTGCCGCTCGCTCCGGCTCGCCCATACACTTCTTGTCTCTGACTGCTGCTGGCAGTAAGTTCTGGCTCGGTGGCAAGAGTCAGACCTACTGTCCCGATGTCGTTTCCAACTGCGCTCAGGGTACCAACGACACCATCCTCTACGCCGAGCATGCCCTGGTATGTCACATCTCAACTCCCGAGCAATCAACTTAGACGCATCCATCTAACGATTATAACCAGGATGTCATCGTCCCCGGCGGCCAGAGCATTTACGTCGACCGCACTGGCGCACTAAGCTTCACCACTCCTCACTCGGGCTACATCCCCCCAGGCTCATCTCAGGGCCCCTTCAAATACGCCCCCGGCCAGAACCTCGGTACCTGGACGTACACTGGCCAGGGTGCTTCGGGCTTCATGGCTTGCCCTGCCCCGGCTAACTCTACCGCCGCTGCTCGCCATGTTCGCCGCCAGACTGCCCCGGCTGTGAACCGCTGGCAGGTGTTTGCCGCGCTGCAGAACGCGACTGTCCCTACTGGCAATGTGGATGATTGCCTTGGCTTTGAGGCTATGGCTATTGGTCTGAACATTTCTTCTGAGCACCTTGCTTGGGAGTATGTCTAAGCGGCTACAGAGTTGATGTGGCTTTGGTTGGGAAGATGTGAAGATAGTTGACTGTCTGTGCTAAACTTTGCCGTCTTGGTCCTGGTGACCACCAAACCTTTTCTATCTTGTTGTGCTGTGGTTTTTCATAGGCAGTCGATTGTATTACTGCAAATAAATTCAATCGAAATACTCTGTATAATCTAGAAACACTCTATGGTCTTCCGTTAGTCTGGGTCCATGAAATCCTAAGTTTTCCCCATTCTATGTGAAATGGCAAGAGGTCCAAATTTCAATGACCTTCATGATTCAGAGATCCACATGTGCATTTGCTGCCGTACATTCCGAGTTTCATACCGTGATCAAGGACGCGCAACTCGTATCCCAGCAATTGCTGCATGGCGTCCGTCGTAACCTGCCTGTTTCTAAGACGGCGATCTATATTCAAATATCTGAGCAGAGCTCTAAACAATCTGTTCAATGTACTTCTACCGGGAAAGTGCCACCCCTGTCGATGGCAACATTTCTCTGAACTTTGTAAGATAATAACTATGGCTATGTGGTACACTGGAATCTTTACAATCACTCGGCTTATCAATGTGACTAGATGCGCTATCAGATAAGACTATGAGCCTATGGGATGACGAGATCGCCTTGGCTGGACCTCTGGAGTGATCGGTGACGTATGATCATTGCTTACCTAGCTATTCTCTTCTGTCTTCATTTCTATTCGAGTTTAGTTCCTTTTCCTTTTTGCTCTCTCAAGGCACCCCACCATCCCCAGCGGAAGGAGACGGGTTAGGGCGGCTGGTACCGGGTATTTTAACAATGAGCAATTCTCAACCCTAATTCCGGTAATTATAAATTGAACCAAGAAGAATCCACAATTATTTCATTGCTAGAAATACCGGCTAAAGAGTTCTATCGATAGATCATCACATCATGGGGTCGATTTCAGAGGATCCGAATTTGAGAGAGAAGCCACAGGAGGCTTCTTTATTCTCAAGCCTTCCACCAACTCCACTTGACGAACCCTTCTCCGTCAACGGCGCATATATTCAAGATAAGCATCCGCAAAAAGTCAATCTTGGAATAGGGGTCTATCGCACTGAGAATGGAGCGCCCTGGCCTTTGAGAGTGGTGGAGGATGCCGAAAAGAAGCTCTACGATGCAAAGGACGTTGCCAGGCACGAATACCTCGCCATCCAAGGTGATCGTGAATTTCTGCAACTCGCAGCGGATCTTGTCTTTGGGTTTGGCAAAGGGAAGTCCAGTGCGGCAGGGGTGGTTGAAGAGCAGAGAAATCGAGTTGTCTCTGTGCAAACCGTCTCCGGGACAGGAGCGAACAGGCTCGGTGCTGAACTGTTGGCTCGCAACATTCGCCCAAGATGTGTTTGGATTCCAGATCCCACATGGGCCAACCATCATACCATCTGGGAATTAGCAGGCGTCGAAAGAAAAACCTATCCTTACTACGATAGCATCTCTCAATCTTTCAACTTCGAAGGCACGATCCGAGTTTTGTCCGAGTCTGCAAAAAAGAACGATATCGTGATTCTTCATGCCTGCGCTCAAAACCCGACTGGCGCCGACCCTTCCAAGGAACAGTGGGAAGCCTTGGCCAAATTATGCAATGCAAAAGGTCTGATTCCATTCTTTGACCTCGCTTACCAAGGCTTCGCGTCCGGTGACGCCGACAAGGATGCATGGGCCATTCGTCATTTCTTCAATGACGTTCATAAGACGGAATTCTGTGTTGCGCAGTCTTTCTCGAAGAACTTCGGCCTGTATGGTCAAAGAGTGGGAGCTTTGCATGTTGTAACTCGTCCCACAGCGCATGACGTGACACAAGATTTACTGGCGAATCTGTGCCACCTGATCCGTGGAGAATATTCGATGGCCCCAAGAGGTGGCGCTGAAATAGTGCGAACGGTTTTGGCCAATGAGGGACTCCGTGATAGATGGTTTGAAGACCTCACCACAATGAGTCAGAGAATTCAGCGCATGAGATATGCCCTATATGACGAGCTGGTGAACTTAAAAACGCCTGGCGATTGGAAGCACGTTGTGAATCAGGTATGCCATATACGTTCCATATGAGCGATTCCATTATTAACAACCACTAGATCGGTATGTTCACATACATTGGGCTATCTGAGCATCAAGTTTTTGCGATCCGGGAAAAGTATCATATATACATGTTGAAATCAGGCCGGATTTCAATCTCTGGATGTAAGTCTCCAAAGCCAAATGGAGGATTATAGATAAATGATCATTACTAACCTTCTTATAGTAACTGAAAGCAACGTTAGATATGTTGCCATCGCGATCGATGACGTCGTTCGCACAATAAAGTAGAGCTCCTTTTTTCCCCTGCCCTTAAGTCACAAAATAGACTGGTACAAGGAGCCGCTTGGATGACCGAGAAAAATGCTTTTTGAATGATAGATTGAAGGAATATAAAATTTCTACTAGCGCTAACCGGTAGGGGGGTCACTAAAAAGTGCGGAGCGTAGCGGCTTATTAAAGCTTAAAAAAGCGATAAGTTAGTTAACTTGTATTAACTATAGCTTAGTATGTAACGGGCCAAGGCCTGGTGATATACCATATGTGACATGGCCTTCCACTAAGCATCGTCTCTCCACCGAAAAGGCCACGAACGGCTAAGCGGCATCGGACGAATCATTCTTCCGCTCTCCCGCCCCCCTTATCCCCATCGTACATAGCCACATCCCTTCCCTTTTCCTAAGATTGTTGTAAACAGTATGACGGCCTAGTATAATTGAATCAATTCTGCTTCAGCCCTTCATAGTGTTGACCGAAATACTAGTGGTTTAGTAAAGCGGAAGCAGGGGTGAAAGAAAGGGTTAGGGGATTAGAAGGGGTTTCTCGTCATGTGATCTAGTTTACTAGCTCGCTATAGTGCCCTGCCGGCAAATCGGTCTACCGCCTGACAGTTCCGGGTATGAATCTAACAATAACTATTAATAATAACAAAACTCTGTTCCATTACTCTCCCGTATTGCCTAAAGAATGTCTCAAATTGATCATAGAGGTACCTCAGTCGGGAATAGGATCATAGCGAGCCCATATCAGATTATATGCTTCTGAAACTGATGCGCAATTTTATTAGTTAGGAAACCAGAATAAGACCTGATGGCGTCAGGGCCATCTACGCGCAGGAAGCGGAAACAGGGAACAATCTCTGGATTCGACTATGAGAGAATCTCTCTGGAACAACAAAGGAAGAAGGGGAAACAAAGGCCTAAATAGGCCTGCATAAACAATCTGGCCCTGGAAACAACCATCAGGAGAATCCCGACCGGGGATTCCCTCGAGGGAGATCTCCGGATCTCCATCAAGACCCTTCGCTATTCATGAACTAACTCAAAGCGTTCATAGTTAACTTCCTCGCAAAACCATCGGCCTTATCTATCCGATTATGATGACCGTTAGCAGTAAGGCGGAGAGCACCAACTGTGGCAGTTTCAAGTGAAGCTAACCGCTTGTCAGTCAAGATGGTAATTATTGAAATATTTAGTATCAGTTACCTTAGGAGACGCAGCTGATGTCTTCTGTGTGGGGGTTAGCAAACATTAATACTATGGAACGACAGGGAATGGTCGAAAAAGGAGAATATGGGTTGGGACTGACCGATTGGCTCGATGATGAGACGCTTGAAGTAGACCCAACCCCCGAAGTGTCGGTTGGGGTTATCGTTGTCGCATCTCCGGCTGTGGAGGTAGCATTTGCTGTGGGCCCGGTCTGTCCATCGGTCATGGTCATCGTTGCTGGAGTCTGTCCATCGGTCATGGTCATTGTTGCTGGAGTGCTGGCAGGCCCTGCAACATTGGAACAGAACCCACTCATTACACTCGCGTAAGGGTAGTAGGTAGGGTGAGCGGCACTGCCAGACGCGACACATTCACTCGCATTGGTATCGAACGCAGACGGATCATATGTTCCACTAGAGTCGTAGCACAGGCAGCTTGCAGCTGCAGTGGCATAGGGCCCCGCAGTATAAATCGACCCGGAAGGAAATAAGCTCGGGGTGGCCGATGAACATGCGAACAAGGCTTCAACAACACTTGCACAAGGTCCACTGCTGCCACTGCTGCCACTGCTGCCACTGCTGCCACTGCTGCCACTGCTGCCACTGCTGCCACTGCTGCCACTGCTGCCACTGC